>PVHY01009063.1:37649-58282 GCA_004024945.1 Uropsilus gracilis
GGGGGGAATGATCAGGGAGGGGGGTGAACCCCAGAGACCACAGAGATGTGAAATTTATATATAAATAAATTATTTAAAAGAAAAGAAAAGGAGCCGGGCACGGTAGCTCGTGCCTGTAAGCTTCAGCCTATGAAGCGGCCGGGGCTAGAGATCATGGTTCGAGTCCCACCTGGGGCCAACACAGCGAGACCTAGTTCCCAAAAAATAGCTGGGCATGGTGGCGTGCGCCTATAATCCCAGCTACCTGGGAAGCTGAGGCTGGGGGTTGCTTGAATCTGTGGTACCCTGGGCAACAAGAGCCTACGGTTCCATGGGCAAAAATAGTGATACCCAGTCTCAAAAAAAAAAAGAAAAGAAAAGAAAAGGAAAAAAAAGACACAGTGCTGGCTGGCAGTGTTGTGGAGAATTAATTTGATATTTTCTGTGGTCAGAGGCAGGGCTGTTCCAAAGGTCCAGATGAGAAATGAAGAAGTTTTATGCAGAGCAAGGAGTAGGGAAGAGCAACAGGAATGGGTAAAAGATAAACTC
This sequence comes from Uropsilus gracilis, assembly GCA_004024945.1. Classification (NCBI taxonomy): domain Eukaryota; kingdom Metazoa; phylum Chordata; class Mammalia; order Eulipotyphla; family Talpidae; genus Uropsilus; species Uropsilus gracilis. The sequence goes on from PVHY01009063.1 coordinate 38,178, forward strand.
ACACTATTTGTGGCAACGTGGATGGCACTGGAAGGGATTATGCTGGCTGAAATTAATCAGAAGGAAAGAGATTAATTACTCTTTAAGATTATTCACTTACATGTGGAATATAGAGAAGCCAAGCAAAAGTTCAAGAAAAAGTCAAAACTAACAAGCTTATCATAGAACTGACGTACATGACAAAGGACGGAAGAGTAGGACAAAACAAGAGGAATAAACACAAGGGAATATGGTGACAGTTCACAGGTGATATAGTGGCAGGAGAACTTTGGGGCTACAATGATGTAAGAAAAAATATAATAAAAATATACTTTGAAATGGGATTGAAGAGATTCATTGAATATGGAGGAAGAGATTTGGGTCTGAGACCTTCATTCTTGTATATACACAAAGCCACACTGCATATAAATATATATGTGTTCACTTACATGTACACACTATACATAGAAGAACATTATTAACTATGGGGCAGCACATGTGACCACATCTGCAAAGCTCTCTTTCTCTTCTTGCCCTCTGTCAGAGTGCTGATGTAAACTAGGATGTTCTTTCATCTGTCTATTGCTGATAGGTCTGTCTGCCTATCTGTCTGTCTATGTGGTTCTCAGTTTGAAATATATCATCTCTCCACAAGGAGAAATTACAGAAACAAGGTTAGTTGTTGTGTGACCTAGGCCTCCTATTGACCTTTATTATAGTCCAGGCACCAGAGCAGCTAAACATCCTATAGGAAAAAACTCTTTTTCCCCAGATACCAAAAACACTATCTCTGAGAAATACTGGAAGAACTTTGTAGCCAAAGAACCTTACATTTTAAACTCAGCAACTCCCTTATTGGACAGGACAAGCCAATCAGTATTTTTGAATCCCACTTTCCTCTCCTCTAAGATGGAAATCTATCATCTACTTCCTATTCCTAGGATGGGTTTCTTTTTTTTGAGAATTAAGCAGGGTAACAAAGTGCTTGACATGTATGGAGTTCTTGGTAAGAATAGTTTCCGTTCCTTGTTTAGCATCATGGTGCATTTCTCAGCTTCCTTTTATAGGTCATGAACTAGTGTGCTAATTTCCAAGAAGCAAATCAAGTTCCTTCTCATAATTCTGAGTGCAGAGCAGGTCTGTGCAGTCTACTTCGGGGGTAAGTGATTGACAGCAAAATGTCCCTTGAAATAACTCATGAACAGCTTGTGGAAGTTGAGCTGTCAGAAATTCCAGCTCAGGAAGCACTGTTTCCAGCACTGGTAGCTGTCAGCCTATTGTATTTATAGAGACAGGTCAGTATGGATGAATGGAGGCTCTGAGCCCAGATGGGGTTGAGGTTACGAGAGACCAGTGATTGAATATCCTTACTTCAGAAATCAGGGAGCTAATCTTCCTACAAGGATATTTGTAAGACTCTAAGTTTCTTCATTTCTTTGTCTGAGAACCTCCAACCAGTTTTTTAAGATGACAATAAGAGATACTTTTTATTGACCAAGTTCCAACTACGTGCCAAACACTTGAGTTAGACGTTATTTATGTTGTCTCTAAATGTTCATCATCAGTTTTCAAGACAACATTGTAGATGTGAACACTGGCATTTGGCAAGGTAAAGTAACTCCCGACAGATGACACAACTGTAAGTAATTGTGCTCATTTTGACACTGGTTTGTTTTGATTGTGTCTTCACTAAATATAACAAAGCACCAGAGAGGCTTTCTTTTTATTTTATTTATTATTTTTTTTAAATAATAAATAAAATTTAAAATTTATTATTATTTTAAAGTCTTAACTTTTTATTCTCTTCAATCATTGCTTCCCTTTGCATTTGACAAAGGATGGTCCTGATATCTCTTGAAACTGTGTGTCTGGTGGCAAGGATCCCTGGGTCTTGTCACAATGATGGCCTGGGTGTTAGTGAGGATCACCTGGCTGCAAGGTACCTACACTTGTGGGTGAAGGTAGACTGAAAGTTATATGTGATATTAAGTAAAAGCAGCTACAATGTGACAGCAGTCACCAAGATGACTTGATTGGTTGGGTAACCACTCAAACTGATAATCGTGCCTTACTACTCATTTAATATTTTGCAAATTACCTCTAATTGTATTATTGTCTAATTTCAAAATATTGGTTTTATTTTATATATTACCATTGAAGAAGTTAATGAAAGGTGTTTGTTACATTTTGCTGTGTACAGAATACTATTATTGTGAGTATAAAAATACTTGCAATGGTGCATAATCTTAGCTGACATTTATACCCAGAAGACCTAAAAATATCATCATGGTCCTCAGATCTAGAAATGCGATATATAAAGACCAGTTATTCATGGAGTCAGGATTCAAGTCCATGTCTCAGCCTTTGACTGGATAATTAAGATGGATATAGTCACTCCATCATTTACATGTATATATATATATATAGTATATATGTATTCATTTATATGTAACAATATATTATTTTTACATTTAATACTAGTTCATCATAAATATTTCAGTCTACTTAAGTAAGCTTCTTTGCTAGTAGCCTAAACTAGCATTATAACCATTCCCAGATTTTTTTTGTTTTTTGGTGTCTACCTCTCCCCACTGTAGCACACCATGGGCCCTTCTTATTTGAGATAATTAGTATAATGATTCAGAGATGGAGATGACTAAGGAGACTCAAGTAGCAGTTGTCTGGGGCAAGTGAGAAAGAAATTTCCTCTTCCTTTAAATGAGGCCCCAGAAGAGGGGTCCTTTCCCCAGAACAGCGTAGTGAGTAGATAAAAAGCCTGGAACTTATGCAGCCGTATTAGCATCTTGAAGGAAATTCATCTTAGGGTAAAGCTAGAGCTTTGGAAGGCTGATCAAAAGAGAAGGAAAGGGGTCCTGAAGGAGGGTGGCGTTACTAAACCACTGAACCAAACTAATCCTGACACTCACCCCACCTCTGATCTTTTTGTTTATGTAAGCCAATAAATCCCTTTTATTTTTCAGCCCAGTTTGAATTGAGTTTTCCATTTCTTACAAATGAAAGCAGTCAGTTGGCTATTGTTAACTGCTATAGAACCTGGAAGGAAAAAAACAGCAATGTCAGCCTACTATCAAATCAAGACACATTGTGAAGTTCACAGAACCTGCACAGCAATGTTTTAAGCGAGCTTCATCTCCTTGAGCTCCGAGACAGATTGTGCTAGAAATCAAAGAGTTGATTGCAGGAGTGTTGGAGTTACAAAGATGGGTTCACAGTCTTAAAAAATCTATGTAAAATCAGGTCCCAGTTAATGTTAGGTCAGTTCCTTGTTACAAGGGATAGGGATAATAGGGTAGAAGCCTTGAGAACCTTGAGTTCTCTGAGCCAGCAGAACAGCCCCCTACCACTTGCTAAGAGAACAGCCTACCCTTACTGCCCCTCCTTGCTGCCTTGAGGTTGATAAGTAGGGTCAAGTCTCAGCATGGTTTTAGTGGAGGAATATTGTTCTTGTGGTACAGTAAAAGACATTCTTCACTGAAGAGCTGCAGAATGTGGTGAGCATATGAGAATATGTGGGTATGGATCCCAAGAATTCTGGATAAAAAAGCTTGGAATATAAAGCTGGTATGGAAGATTTAATGATTCAAAATCACTTTTATGACTTCCAATTTATACTGGTAAGGATGCAAGGAGCTGGTCTTAATATGCCATTGAAATAACTCCCTGACGTTTAGAATCAATGGAATTCTACAGGAAAGTGGAGTTCTATAGGAAAGTAGAAATGCCTTAGCCAGCTAATGAGGAGGAAATGAAAAAACCTCATAGAGGTCTATGTTAGAATAGAAATATTATGTAATATCAGAGAACCCTCTAGAGGACTACCCCTGAGAAGGCCCGGAAGATAGTTCCTTTGTTAAGGTAACAAGGAAAATGCTAATGAGGGAGTTCAGAGGTGCCTTCTTCTATAGATCAGGGTGGATGGTAAAAGATACTCCTATGACCTGGAACCCTAATGTCAATTAGATGATAGAATTGTGAAATAGAGAGGCCAGGGATCAGCACTTAACTGTTAGATAATGTGTGTGTAATTACCATAATGAACATAATGATCTTTCAGATGGAAATCAAAGACCCTGATCCAACAGGGTGGGACAATGACTAGTGATGCTTCTCGGGGTGAGGGAAATTGACAGCTAGTGAGGATGTTGCTTCATTTATATGATCAAAATATCAAGAGCAGTTGAGTAGAAGATTGATTGTAATGGAAAAATACCATGATCTGTTTTCCAAACCTGGGTCATTTTTTAGAGCACTGATTGAAGGGTACTGACCCCCCTGAGAAAGAAACCTGCAACATCATGTTGAGTGTATACAGCAGCTATTCTCCCAGTTCTTCCCCTTAAGGACTACAGTCCCTCGGCCTGTGGAATGAGAATCATCATGATATGGAACACCAAATGCCATCCCTTAAATTACTACCCCCAACCAAGATAGTGAATTAGAAGTAAAGGCACAGCATTGACTGCCACTCCACAACACCAAAAAATCAAATGGATCATTGCCAACGATGATAAATTATCATAAACAAAAATGAGTGGAAGTTCCAATCTCAGCTACTGTGCTGATAAAGTATCTTTCCTGACAAATTCAACCAGTCTTATGGCATTTTTTGGTATACATCCATTGAGCTGCTGAATGTATTATTTTTAATCTCTATCAGGAAAGTCATTATGAATGATGCTGTTATGAACATTTTATGAAAATTCATGTATAAGTTTTTATTTGAACATATATCCTTCAATTCCTTTGGGTGGAATTTCTGGGCCATATGATAATTCTACACTTAAGTTTTTAGGGAACTGACAAACTTTCCCACAACAGGTGCACCATTTCCCATTCTCACCAGCAATATATAAAAGGTTTCAATTTTTCCAAATCTTCACCAAAACTTATTGTTTCCTGGGATGATGATGATGATAATGATTAAAGGCATCCTGGTTTAGGGTATAAAATGATGTTTCATTGTGGTTTTGATTTGAATTATCCTGCTTGCTGATGGAAAGCTCATTTTTCTTTTTTATTAGCTTGACCATGTATTTTTTTAATGTTTGTTATATTTTATGTCTAGTTGTAAGTTGTGGATATATCCAGAATTCTTATTCTACCACAACACAGATCCTTTTTCTGCAGTCAAGGGTTATTGCTAGAGTTCAGGGGAAAAACAAAAAATCTAATGGTAAAGCTAGAGATGCATGATTAGAGGGAGTGGTATGTTTTCAATTAGCTAGAACTGGCACTAGAACATTTCATATAGATGTTTTTGACATGTAGAATAAAAGGCCTAGAAATGAGATGGCCAATAACAGGGTGAGTTTGTTGAGAGAAGGGTCACCAAATCACAACAGAAGGCTCAGTTTGAAAGCATATACTTGGAACGATATGGGAGCTACTCAAGACTAGTTCCTCTTTTGTCTAGAACCTTCCAGTACTTTAAGTTCAATTTATCTTAATTCCATATTTTGAAATATGGGGGTTAAAACTCCATCCAAATCACCAGTACTGGGTTGTTAGTATGCCAACACTGCTCCAAACTTTGCAGATATTCACTAATTTGTTCAAGGCCCAGTCTATTGATTAAGCACCCAGCATTGAGAACATTGTTCTAGGCACAGGACATAGGATGGTGAACAAGACAGAAGAGTTCCCTGCTCTCCTGAGCCTTACAATATCATGTATGGAACAAGACTGTCTCTGAGTGTTCCTGCATCTTCACCTCTCTTGCTTGCAGTTTCTACCCTCAAATGGGACAGGGCAGTCACTTCTTCAAAGCAGCCCGTACATATCCTCAGAATGCAATTAGAATGATCCAGATAGAGACTATCAAGTGTGCACTTTCACAAAGAGACAATCTGGATTTAATTAGAAAGAGGATACCATTAACCCATTATTCAATCAACTGTAAGGCCCTCTAACCTCAAATTTTTGAAATGCAAATGAAGGCAAACACAGTCAGAGAGATTTTAATATCTAAGTGTCCAAGGGCCAGATTACAGCTCACTCCACATGCACAGTTCATGCTCTCCAAGCCTTTTCCCAGTAATTACTGTAAAAAGCTTTGAGATACCTTGAGCATAATCACAGTTCCAGGAAAACAAATTAGACAGGACATTAATTGCATTGGTAGCTGAAAATACTGGTGGGGGGGATAGGCAAAGGATCAAACACACAAGGGTTGGGGCCTGTGAGACAGCCAGGAGAGAAGAGTGTGCTTCAATTTATAAAAAACTGCAAACCACAGTATCTGGGAGAACCATCATCTGGAACCCGGCTGGTCAACGGGAGAAACACTGCTGACAAACTGTCCGATTGTCAGAGGGAGGTTGGGCAAAGCCACTGAGTGCAGAGTTTTGGGTTGGACCCCACAGGAGAGGCAAGATCTTACCCAGTAAGAGCATCACTGAGATGAAGGAGAGAAGTGGGGCAAAAACCCTACAGAATATTCTATCAAAAAAGTAGAGTGACACACTGACCAAACTCTAGCCGATATACTCCCACTTGTATGATTTGCTGAGATCAGGCTGATTTCTGTCCCCAAAACTGGTCTGAGGAAATTGCTCTTTCCCATGCTATAACAACCCCCATTCTTTTTTTCACTTATCAATCCCACCCCATATGTCATTTCTTAGACCAGCTCACTCACCTTGATCATCACTTGCCCAAGCATGAGTGAATTACTGGTGATTTAGTAAATGCTCACCCAACCCTCATTCAACAAATGACCAATTAGTGTGAATTGATTTCTTTATGTGTGCCAAGCCTTGTGCTAGTTTCTTGGACTATTGCTCCTAGTACACAAGATTGAGGTGGCTTCTGCCCTCCCCGAAGTTCTGTCTTTTAAGTTCTTTTCTTACTGAGAGCTAATAAAACACATAAATTACAATCACTAGTCACATCATTTTATGTCCAGGAGGTCCAGTCAGGGAATGCAGAGCAGTGCAGGGGAAATATGAGGGCCTGAATCTAAAGAGCATCAAGATTAACTCAGCAGACATATCTCCAATACTGCCTGGACAGTCAGCATTGCGCTGGGACCTTGGAGAATGAATGAGGCATTTTTAACTGCCCTGGTGATGACCTAGATCACCTAGAATACTCTTCTCTCAGTTGTGTTGCTTAATCCTTTCTAACCTGAACTACTGTTTGGACTGAGAGAAATGTAAAGTAGATTGAAAAGACTTCATTTGGGAAACAGAAAGCCTGGACTCTATTCCTGGTTTTTGGACAAGTCATTTAAAGCTCTCAGGTTTAGCTGCCTCATCAGATAAGAATTGAAAGACATCAGATCTGGTCAATGGAGTGGGCCTAAACCAAGATCTTTGGAAGTTTTTTCCAATGCTCATATATAATAATAATAATAATAAATATAAATATAATACATATTACATATTATGTATTATAATGTATAATATGCTAAATTTATGTTATATACATATATATATTTTTTGAGACTAGGTCTTGCTATTTTTGCCTGTGGAACTACAGGCTCACGTTGCCCGTGGTACCATGGACTCAAGCAATCCCCAGCCTCAACTTCTCAGGTAGCTGGGATTACAGGTGCATGCCACCATGCCCAGCTATTGGGGGGGGGGGGGCTAGGTCTCACTATGTTGCCCCCGGCGAGTCTTGAACCACGATCCCCAGTCCCAGGCGTGACTCCATAGGCTGTTGCGTACAGACATTTGCCACCTTGCCTGGCTCACTAATATATATTCTTATATATATTATATTTACCTTTTTATTCTCAAGTATATTACCCAGGAAACTATATAGAACATTAGGGTATAGTTTAATTATTCTTATGTACTGGCCACCTCAGCAATCAACACAGGTCAAGACAGAAGGTTTATAGTACTACAGAGTCACCTCTGTGTGCTCTTTTTTAGTCATAGCTCTCTTATCCAAGGAGTGCGCACTTATCTTCATGCCATAGAATCACATCTTACCTAAGTAAACCTGGCCTAGGTATTTTAGTTTTGCCAATTTTTTAGATATCATATGAATGGAATCTATATGCTAATGTTTATCCTTTCGTATCTGGATTCCTTGACTCAAAATTGTGTTCTTGACTTTTATCTGTTGTATGGAGCTGAGTTCGTTTTGTACTATGGACTATACCACTGAATGCCTAACATAGTCTATCCATTCAGCTGTTGATGGGTATATGAACTATTTTCAATTTGAGGCTTTTGTAGACAATGCTCATATAAACTTTCTTGCCTGCGTACAGGAACTTCTGAGTCATAATATATGCAGATCTTCAACTTACTAGAAAATGCCAGTTTTCCAAAGTGTCCTGTTAATTTATACTCCCAGTAATAGTGTAAGTGAATTCTCCTTGCACTCATCAATGCTTCAGCTTTAGGATTTTAAAAACACATTTTTACCCATCTTAGAGGTGTGTAAAAGAATCTCATTGTGATTTTAATTTGTATTGCCTTGGTTATTAATAAGGCTGAGTCTCTTTCCTTAAGTTTAGGCACCATTTAGTCCTCCTTTTTTTGGTGATGATTCTAGTATTTGACGTTGTTCAAATGACGGTATCTTTCAGAATTTCTTTGGAAGTATTCTTTTTTAAAATTTTCTATGTATTATATTATTTTTATTAATAAATTTAGTTGAAGTAACATTGGTTTATAACATTACATAATTTTCAAATGTATAATGTTATAATTAGACTTTTATATGCTTTATACCAAAACTCTAGTTTCCATCTATCACCATATGGTTGAACCTCCTTTACCCATTTTACACATCCTCCTACCCCCTTCCACTCTGGTAACCTCCAATCTGTATTTAAGAGTTTTGATTTTTGTTTTGTTATGCTGGTTCAGTACAAATACCATGCAATGCAGCTATTCCACTCCTGGGTATTAGTAAAAATCACTGATTCAAAAAGATGTATGTGTCTTTGTGTACACAACAGCTTTATTTACAATAGCTAAGATATAGAAACAAACTAAGTGTCTACTGAGGGATGAAAATGGATATGGAAATAAAGGTACTGGAATGCTACTCAAGTATAAAAAGAGATGGATTTTTTCCCATGTTTGTCTTTTTTAAAAAAAATTTATTATATAAGGTCTGTTCGTTGTTTTTGCCTATTGGATGATCCTCCTTCCTCCCCTCCCCTCTGCTCCCCTTCCCATTCTTCCCCATTTTGGTCACTTCATTCCTTTTTCACTGCCAATTGTTGGTCAATTTTTAGCCCATTGGATTCTTTCTTTTCTTTCCTGGAGCAATGTTCTTTTCCCAGGTAGAGGCACAGTCAATCTTCACCAGGAACAGCATGTTTGTCTTTGTACTTGTATGGAAAGTATCTTCCCTATTCTGTGGCTAGTCTCTTCACTCTCCTAATGGTGTCTCTGTTGGACAAAGCTCTTTAATGTAGAACAATCTTCTCTTTCATGGCTAGTACTTTGTGTCTTAGGAAATTTTTTTGTTACTCTAAGGTCATTCTCCTATGTTATCTTTTGACTTTAGTTTTCTGCCTCTGATTTTTAGGACTCCAATCTGTCCAGAATTCTCTCAGTCTATCTGATATTGGATTTTACTATTTAATACAAGCAATTAGGTCTGTTTTTGGAAGCAATTGTGGTGTAGAAGTCAGGGTTCTGCCATCAGGCTCTTGAGTAAGTGAACACACCACTGAAGCTACCAGGAACCTGCTGTTTCTGCAACCTCTACAGGTACCACAAGGGGACTCTTATCCTACCAAGCTGGACACAGGACATTGGAACTCTGAGGTCACAATGACCTCTAACCACACTCTACCTTGCTAACCACTAGTAGCGCAAAATGACCTTTTCCTCATTTCTTACTTCCAATACAACTAAGTGCATTTATCAGTGAAAACTACTTTGAACCCAGGAGTTTAGCTCAAGACATCTGAGAAACAAGGTTTATAGCTTTTCAAATTTTCTAACCATGAGAAGGTAGAATGGATGTTGAGTGGCCGATCTTTCCCAGCAAGGGACATGTTGAGGAGAGGAGGTGGTAAGAGGGAGGGAGGAAGGAAAGATGAGATCCGTGCTTTTCCTGCAGTTCTGTAAGAGGTGGCAAGGGAAGGAGAATAAACAAAATGTTTTCTCATCATTGATGGCTTTGCAAGAATAAATTCTGACAGGCAAGCTGACAGTTCCTGGGGAAGGAATAAAGTGGGCCACAAGCTCATATGTATCTCATTCTCTTTGTGAAAGAGAAGCAAATAAGGATGAGCTGGGGTAAGTCATACCAAGAGGAGCAGCCTCTGTGATTTGATACGGTCCTGTCACTTTTCTTTTGTCTGGCTCCACTGCACTTTAGACTGAGCACAAGAGAAGCCCGAGAGGGAAGGGAGGCTGGGGCTGTCCTCTCACATTGCTCTCTCATTCTGGGCTTGGTCAGGGTGACCTCTACCTGAAACTTGGTTTTGAGGGTGTCTACTCACCTTTACTCACCTAACATCTCTCTGATCAGTAACCAGAGCTGCCATTATGGTTTCTGCATTACTATGTGCTGGGTCCTTGACTAATTGCTCCATGTGTGAGTTTCATTCAATAATCAAGTAACACTTATTTTACAAATATTGGAAAGGTAAAATGCCTTTTGTATGGTAGGCTCAAAACTGGGTGAAAAAAAAATTAAAATCAAGGACTAATAGCACTGCAATACCTGTTTAATAATAGTGGGCTAGATAGCTAGTCAAAGGACAGTGCCTGGTAACGGTTATTGCCTGTGTTCTCACCTGCACACACAACTGCAAGAAAGGTCATCCTGCAGGAATAACAACTATGGGGTTTATTTTACAAACAGGAGAAACAAAGAACTTACTGTAGTCACAAGGGACCATCTCACCCAGATCGTGTCCACCAGACAAGCAGAGTACTGGTCACCAGTCACCAGGAGTGCTGGAAAGCATTGGCTGTAGTGATGGTCACTACTGGTCGGTCACCCAGGAGCAGTGTCAGAGACACGACATATTAACAGCTATTTGTGAGTTGTTGAGCTACACTAACAAATAGCTCTTTAAGACACCAGGTCCAGGGCCTTTGTGAACCTTTCGGGTGATGTCTGAGGTCTCTGACAGAGAGGTCTTCAGCTTCTCTTTCTTCCTTGGAGGTTGGCTGCTTCTTCTTTTATTCTTTCTTCAGGGTCCAGAAATGGAGGTGTCTTCTTTCCTTGGAGGCTAGAACAGCTTCTCCTTGGCTCCCTCTGATCCTGGCTCATATGCTCTTTTATGCTGACCCACCTGCAAGTCTGACTGGACTGTTTTTAAATCCTATGACTGATGAACCATTTAGCACCAGTCAGTTGATAGTGCTCAACTTTTCAATCCAGAAAGTCTATATAAAAGGGTGGTTGCTCAGTTGGGTGCCATGTGTGCGCCTTTAATCCCAATCTTGGAAGACTGAAGCTAGGAATCACTTGAGTCTGCGGCTTCCAGACAACATAGCAAGACCTTGTCTCAAAAACTAGCTAGGCGTGGTGAAGTGTGCCTCTAATCCCAGCTACCTGGGAGGCTGAGGCTAGGGATCACTTGGGTCCATGGGTTTGGGACTACCCCAGGCAACATAGTATGACCTCGTCTCTTTAAAAAACAAACAAAAACACAAAAAAGCAGTGGTTGCTGGTCTTGGAGGGGCCACAGCCACAAAAGCCTGTGTGGAGCAGCAGGATGAGAGACCACAAATGAGGCAGCTTCTGCCCCTCAGGTGGTTCACTTCTGGTGTCAGGCTCTGGAAGCAAAAATATTTACCCCTACAGTAAATGTAAATTAGATTCATGACCCTTGAATGTAGGGACTTTCATAAGTTATTTTTGTAGACCAAATTAAGTCCCCGAGCATCCCTATCCTTTTTACTTATCAATGAGCCATTACCGCATCTATTCGAGTGATTTGGCTCCTTTTTCCTCACTATTGGACGATACTTGGATGACAAGTGTTATGTGGGCCCAGGCCCTTAGCAGATGAAAAACATGGTTCTTTTCACATCTTCCTGTCAACCCCATTTCCTGCATGACTGCTCTTGGGGGACTACTCACCCATCATAACACTTTACCTATTCACCACCTCTCATGTCAGTCTGACTTATTGGCTTTGATATCTCAAAGGTATGTGCCACCTAAAGACACTGTGACTTTCCAGAAAGTTCTATATGACTTACAGAAAGCTCCTCCAGATGAGTGCTTCTCAGAAAATTTTTCCAAGCAAGTGGGAAAATGGCCTTCAGAGAAACAGCCACAAATCCTGAGGACGCTGCCTCATGGGACCTGAGTTATCACATCGTGAATTCCTGCTGAAGCTGGATCAGGAAAACATGTGCCCTGTTCTAACTGTGGTGGCACTCATTTTCCTATGGTTTCTCTAGGTGAATCCACCTGCTGTGCAGGTCTACGTGAAATTCTGAAACTCAGGAAGACCGGCATATTAAAGGGAAAAATGTATATGCCCTTTGTGAGCATTGCAACACTGATTCATGATTTAAAAAAAAATAAAAAGAAACTTCCTAACACAATAAAAATCTTCAGCCTGATAATGGATATTAATAAAAAATCTACAGCATTATGTAAGAAGCATTCCTTTAAAGCCAGGAATAAGACAAGGATGTCCAGTAGTCCCTGTTCTTTTCAATGAGTAATAGGGGCCCTATCCACACAGAAAAACAAAAGGATTTTGGAAAGAAAAGAAGCATACCTCTAATCAAGCATAAGTATAAAGCAGTCAAAAACTGCTCTGGAAATGAAGAAACAAAACCATTATTATTTGCAAAGAAAAACCCAAGACAATTACAGCAAAATTTTTAGAACTAGGGGAAGTGAAAATATTAAAAGATCAATTGCATTCCAATATAACAGCAAGAAAAGCTTAAGAAGATATAATTTTAATATATCCAAAATAGCAAGACAAAACCAAACCAAAATGAACAGAATAAATAATAGTCCTACTAAGCCATTCAAAGTCTTTCATAGAGAAAGATGATAGTTTATTATTGAAATTAAGCAGCTTATTAAAAATTTTTCCTTTTCCTCTAATAATGTACTATTGAAAGATTTTTAAACAGACCTAAATAAATGTAGTAAACATATATATCATATTTATACTTGGGAAAACCTGAAATTGTAAAGATGGCAGTTAATATATCAATATATGCAATCAACATAATTTTACGCAAAATCTCAATTGGGCTTTCTGTGGAACTGAATCATATCATCACAACATTATATGGAATAATAAAAATCAAAAGCAATCGAGAAAATTCTGAGGGAGACTTCTCCAACCAGATATCAAAATTCTGCATATAATGTAAGACAAGATGGTGTTGGAATAAATGGTGAAAATTGAGAAACCTGATACTGTCCACCAATATGTTTTGCCTATATTGACATTTGAATGATGGTAGAGGTAGAATTTTGAATCAGAAGTAAGTGGTGCTGAAAAAATTGTTTATTCACATGTAAAATATTAGCTCTGTAGCTCATACCATAGAGAAAAATAATTTCCAAATGGATTAAAGACCTAATTATGAAAGACAAAACTATAAAACGTTTAAAGGAATATATGAGAGTATCTCTATGACTTTAAATTAGAGAAGGATGTCTTGAGTTAAGGGGATAAGTATCAATAATAATGGAGAAATAGATAAATTCAGCTACACTAAAAATAAAAATTTTTGTATAAGAAAATTATTACAATTGAGAAGCTGAATTATTGACCAGAAGATCTATGAATTACATAAAACCAACACAAGATCAGTGGACAGAATGTTTAACAAAACTTGTACAAATTAATGAAAAAATGGCCAACAATATAAAGAAAAATTGGTTCAGCCGGGCATGGTGGTGCATGCCTGTAAGCGGCAGCTTAGGAAGCCGCAGTGGGGGATCAGGGATCGCAGCTCGAGTCCTGCCTGGGGCCAACACAGTGAGACCTAGTTCCAAAAAAATAGCTGGACATGGTGGCACATGCCTGTAATCCCAGCTATCTGGGAAGCTGAGGTTGGGGATTGCTTGAGTCCATGGTACCCCGGGCAATGTGAGTCTGCGGTTCCAGGGGCAAAAACAGCGAGACCTAGTCTCAAAAAAAAAAAAAAAAGAAAACAAAAAGAAAAATTGGTCCAGTAGGAAATTCACAAAAAAGGAAATTTCATTTGTCAATAAAAAGAAAAGATGATAACCTCATAATCAGAGGTATGCAACATTAAAGCAAGATGGTTTGTGGAGTCAGTTCTAAAAAAAAAATTAAAGCAAGATGGTATTGTTCATACTCAATGGATTGGCAAAAATGAAGTCTGGTGCAAAGTGGACTCATATTTTAGAGAGGAATTACTAAATATAAGATGTATATACCCTAAGGCCGGGCACGGTGGCTCGTGCTTGTAAGCTTCAGCCTATGAAGCGGCCGGGGCTAGGGATCGTGGTTCGAGTCCTGCCTGGGGCCCGTAGCGAGACCTAGTTCCAAAAAATACAGCTGGGCGTGGTGGCGCACACCTGTCATCCCAGCTACCTGGGAAGCTGAAGCTGGGGATTGCTTGAGTGCGTGGTACCCCGGGCAACGAGAGCCTGCAGTTCCACAGGCAAAAATAGCAAGATCTAGCCTCAATAAAAAAAAAAAAAAAGATGCATATACCCTAGAATCTAATAAATACTTTACTACCAGCTAATTAGAAATTCTCATACATGTGCATTAGAAAACATGTACAAAACTTCATTTTAACATAATTTATATTGAGAAATATTGGAATCAACCTAAATGTACAACAGTAGAAGAATGGGTAAGTAAATTTATTTATAATATAATCAAGATCAACACAGCTAAAGCTTGCAAAATGTGAAGAAAAATAATTGCCAAGGAATTTTTATATGTGTATCATACAATTGATGGATAATACTGTTATTGAAACAGCCATGCAAAAATGAACATCAAATTCAACCTAACAGTAATCCCAAGAGAAAGGAAGCAAAAGAAATTGCAGATTGGTTCCTAAAGCCTTCAGCCACATCTGTAATGCTTTGTTTTAGTTAGTTAAAAATGTCTGAAGTAAGTATGGCCAGTTATTAAGATCTGACAAGTTGAATGGTAGGAGTGTGGATTTAAACCATTTTAATTTGGGGGGGGCTGCCTGAACTATCTCCTAATTAAAAAATATATATGCAAAAGAGTCACCATGTAGGTCAGCCCTCTGTCTCAGGAGTTCTTTTGTCATTGTAACAGTAGGTCTTCTTTTCATTCCCACCCAGTCATCCTGGTATAAATAATTCCACACAGACCCCACTTTGTGGACGGGAGAGTTGGAATGACCCATAACTGGTAACCATATTGTCATCTGTCTATGCACACAACTGGGATCGCTGAGAAACTTCCATTAGTCCTTTACTTCAGGTACAAGTATTATCCTCCCATCTTTAGGGGACTGGTTAGAAGCAAAGATTCTTACATCTTGGGGCCCAGATGGCTGTACAGGGTCCAATCTGCCATCTACCTCTACTCTTGGGGAGTAGGTTTCTATGATTACTCTTCAAGGATTTGATAGGGTGTGCTACCCGCCTCCCCCATTGTCTCTTGATAAGATTGCAGATTTCAAGGACAGATGCTAAAATGTGAGAATGACCTTAGTTGGAATTTCCCTTCAGGGAGATGCAGGAGGGAGGAAGGTGAACAGGTTTCCTAGAAGTTGGGAGATCAGGGTATATAAAGGGGGTGCAAACAAGATTTAGAAGGATTCTGATTCCAATATGGACATCTGATAGAGAGAGAGATTCAGTGGAGGAGAGATGGGAATCGGCCATCTTGTAGAGTAAAGATGTGAGTCATGTGGACTTGACCAGGGGCCTGGGGTCCTGCAGTCTTTGGCTGACCCAGACTGGCAGCATGTGTGCTAAACGCAGTTAAGAAGTTTGCAGATTTGAACTCTGTGTTGGAGTTTGTTTTGCTGAGTTTGACTTGTGTCTGAAAGAGGCCATGCAAAAGTTAGGCCTGAAAAGAAAGTGAACTTTGCTGGTTCAGCACCATGGAGTTCCTGCTACCTGGAAGACAAGGACAACACAGTGTGGAAACAAGGAGGAGCAAGCCAAGGGAGCAGCCAAAGCATGTCTTCAAGCATCTGGAGATGAACTCTGACTTGACATTGGTGAGATGATCAGGACTGAGAGATTGAGGATTCTGGGCAATCTGGGAAAGGACTTTGGACAATGCTGAGAAAGGTTTTGGACAATGTTAAAGTAATCGGAGTTTTCCTTACATGTTTCTTGTGTAGTTATTAGGATAATTAGAAAATCACTTTGTTAGAAATAAATTAGTCTGCACTGATAGTCTTGCATTGGTTTGGTATTTTGGCTGAGAAGGCTGGGGATGGTGGAAAGAACCCACGAGTGGAAAGTTTAAACTGTGTTTTTTGAAGTTTTTTTTTTTTTTCTTCTGCAGTTTTTAGAGCTGAAGGCAGAGAGCAACTGGCTGACTTTTGCATATCAATGGTAAAGGTGATCAGTGTAAATGTTAATGAAGAGTGTGTAGCCTGCTTCATAGAGAGAAGCAGGCAGATAGGTGTGTTCAGTTAAGGTTAAAGGCAAATGGCCTGTTTGTAGCCTGCTTGGGAGAGGGAAGCAAGCCTGTATGTGTTTCAAGTCAAGGCAAAAAGTCACCTTCGTGATCACCCACTTTCAGATTCAGGGAATGTTTTTCTGGAACTTTTCCTTTTCCCATAGTCTCCCTGTCCTTTTTCATTTCATTTAATTATCAAACACAAAAGATAAAGAGTAACTGAACCCTTACATCATCACCCAGTTTCAACAAGTATTGATATTACTACTTTGCCAATATTACTTTATCTATCTCCCTGATTTTTGTTTCTGCCTTTTGTATAACCGTTTGTATAACAAATCCTAGACATTACTTCATTCCATCCATAAATATTTTGAGGTTACCAGATGCCTTTTAAAAATTATCAGAGTACCATTATCACAGCTACAGATCATTAAGATCATTAAAAATAATCCCTCAATGTCTTCTATTACAACAATACAGCATTACTTTAAGATCTGAGCAAACCCTGTTCTTTAGAAGTTCCCACACATTTCAAACACTGAGAAATTAAGTTTATTAACAGATGTATGGGCACCCCTATCACTCTGGATCTGCTCTGAGGCCTGACACAAGCCTGAACATCTGCTCCAGACTAAAAGTATTCAAGCCTCAGGGAAACTCCTCTCCACCCTTCTGGCCTCAGAGCCCCTGAATCCAAATACTCAGTGAGCATCTGAGCCACGCAGCTCCTGAGGTTGGAGATGGGGTCCACTGCTAGAGCCTGCAGGATTTTAGCAGCTAAGCACTTAAGTAGAAAAAAGACAAATTAATTAACTTGTCAAATCCTTTTTCTTAGAGAGCTTGAATGCAGTAAATTCTTGCATAATGAAGTGGTCTGTGTCTGTCCCAGTAGTGCCAACAGACCATTTTCTTGCTTCTCTTCATATTCTACTTCATATTCTAGGTTCTGCAGGCAGTTCTAAATTAGCCTAGCATTTTCAATAGTTGTATATGGTGGCTATGGAATGTTTTTGTTAAATTAAGCAATTCATGCTACTCTTACATTTCTGTATGCTATATCTAAATATCATATCCCTGAAGTGTGATGCTAATGTTTACTTTGGCAACTAGATAGATGATGAATGTAAAATGAATATTTCTAATACAAATGCTAGAGATATAACTAAAGTTTTTAAATAATAAAAATTTCCACTTTAGTTAAATAATTTGATTCCCCACTTTTGATACTCACCAATTATGATTTGTATTTTTTCTTTTTAATTCAATAGACGATTCAAAATAGCAAAGATTGTAAGCTTTTTCTATAAAGACCCAAATACTAAATATTTGAAGATTTGCAGGTCATGTCAGAGGCATTTAGCCTCTGTCCCATAAACCTTCATTTTTGTTGTTTTTACAAACATTTAAAAATGTGTACACCAACTATAATGGGATTCTTTTGCATGGTCTCTGGGATGGCTAAAAGAAGAACAATAACAATAAGTGCTGGCAACAATGTTAGAGAAATTGGAACCATCACACTTGCTGATGGAAATCTAAATGATATAGCCTCTTTGGAAAACAATTTGGTAGTTCCTTAAAAAGTGAAACATGACCCAACAATTTTACTTTTAGGCATATATCAAAGAAAATTGAAAACACATGTAGACACAAAAACATGTACATGAATATTCATAGTAGCATTATTCATAGTTAGTCCCAAAATGGAAATAAACCAAATGCCCATAAGTTGATGAGTGGATAAACAAAATGTGATATATTTTGATATAAAAAAAATGCATTTGGTTCCTGGCACAGAGTTTCTAAAACTCTTGGAATTTCCAGAGTGATAAGAGTATATTTTGTTGTTCATTAGAACCCCTTTTTAAACCATACCTTTGTTTATGCTCATTCAGTGACTCAGGATGAGGTCCCTAGATAGCTTCTCGATTGGAATTGGCCACCAAAAAGACTAAAGTTGTAATTAAAGAAGAGAAACTTCTAACCCCACATTTGGGCTAGAAATTGGACTATAAAAGCTCTTAAACAAGGAGATTCTGAGAGTTTCTGGGCCAATGACTACATCATTGTGCAAGAAAACTGCTTTACCTAGAGAGGGCAATGAAGCTTCCTGCCCTATTCCCAATACTTTATGCACCCAGGTACAACTCTTCTGTCTGGCTGTTCATTTGTGTCCTTTTGATGGGGTGTGCCCCTCCCCCATTGTCTCCTGTTTAAGATTGCAGATTTCAAGGACAGGTATGCTAAAATGGGAGAATGACCTTAGTTGGAATTTCCCTTCAGGGAGATGCAGGGGGGGAAAGAAGTGAAATGGACAAGGTGAAACAGGTTTTCTAGAAGGCGGGAAATCAGGGTATATAAAGGGTGTGCAAACAAAGAGAAGGATTCGATTCGATTTGGATTCCAATATGGAGAGGGGATAGAGAGAGAGGTTCAGTGGAGGAGAGATGGGAATCGGCCATCTTGTAAAGATGTGAGCCATGTGAGCTTGGCCATGTGGCCACTGAGGGCCTGCAACCCTTGGCTGGCCCAGGCTGGCAGCATGTGTGCTGAATGCAGTTAAGGAGTTTGCAGATTTGAACTCTGTGTTGGAGTTTGTTTTGCTGAGTTTAACTTGTGTCTGTGAGAGGCCGTGCAAAAGTTAGGCCTGAGAAGAAAGTGAACTTTGCTGGTTTGGCACCGTGGAGTTACTGCTACCTGAAGGTGACAAGGAGAACACAGCATGGAAGACAAGGAGGAGCAGTCAAAGGAACATGCCTTCAAGCGTCTGGAGATGGACTCTGACTGGACATTGGTGAGACGATTAGGACTGAGAGACTGAGGATATTTGGGGCAATCTGGGAAAGGACTTTGGACAATGCTGAAAAAGGTTTTGGACAATGTTGAAAGTATTCTGAGTCTTACATGTTTCTTTTGTAATTATTAGGATAATTAGAAATCACTTTGTTAGAAATAAATTAGTCTGCACTGATAGTCTTGCATTGGTTTGGTATTTTGGTTGAGAAGGCTGGGGATGGTGGTAAGAACCCACGAGTGGAAAGTTTAAACTGTGTTTTAAAGTTTTTCTTTTTAGGTCTAAAAGAGGGAAAGAAAGCAGAGAGAAGCTGGTAGCTGATGTTTGCATATCAATGGTAAAGGTGATCAGTGAAACTGCTAATGAAGAGTGTGTAGCCTGCTTGGAGAGAGAAGCAAGCAGATAGGTGCAAACAGTTACAGTTAGTCAGAAAGTCTTCCTTTCACCCTGTTTCACTTTTTCATTAACCAACAAGTGTAAGGAAAACAGTTTCTTGAGTAAGTTGTTCTAGAGAATTACTGAGCACAAAGGAGGATGGTGGGAACTCCTGAATTTGTAGTTGGACAAGCAAAAGCATTAACAGCCTGAGAAGCCCATTGTAGCCTGGCATCTATGTTGAGGCCAGTCATATGGGATTGAGCCATTAATCTAAGGGGTCTGTGCTAGCTCCAGAGAGTTAGCATTAAAGTGAATTGGGTTGTTAGGTATCCCTTTGGTGTCTGAGAATTGGTTGTTGGTGGTATGAAAAAAATGATATGCATTTGGTATTAGATGAAAATGACACATATTTGGTGT
>PVHY01009064.1:0-58218 GCA_004024945.1 Uropsilus gracilis
CGAGAGGAGCAGAGTGAGGGGATTTAAGAAGGAGAGGAGAGAAAGGAGAAGGGAAGAAGAGAGACAGCGGAGAAGCCGTATGGCGATTGGAGGCCTCAGCTGCCACTGACATGTGTGGCAGCAGGGCAGGGAAGGAAACCACACTGTAGGCTTCCATCCTCTGCATGGGCCAGTGAGGAGCCAGGGGAAGCATATGAAGGAACTTATGACTTGTGCAAGCCAACTTGGAAACGTGGTACTTGAAAACCTGTTTTAACATTGAAACTGTGAAGCTTGAGAATTGTCTGCAGACCCAAAGGGAACTTGCTGTATTCCTGTTTTCATCGTGAGACATCTGAAGTGGTTGCTGATGTTATATCAAGTGAGACTTGCTGGTTCCAGGTCACTTCAGAGTTGAAATTGAAGGCTTGCTGAAGCTGTGACTTAAGCCAGAGTCTTGAATGGCAAAGTCTGCAATGCAACAAATGGAGGCTTTTTAAGTGAGGGACTACCTGGATTAGCTGATAATCTCATGGGCCCGAAATACTATCATGGATGTTTTTCTAAGAGGAAGGCAGAGAAAGAGTTGAAGGAGATGTGACCTTGGAGGCAGAGACTGGAGTGATATGGCTACAGTCAAGGAACGAGCTTGCCACCCAGAGCTGGCAGAGGCCAGAAACAGGTGACCCACAGAACTCTGTAGGGAATGCCTTTGGACACATATTTCTGGCCTCCAGAGCTGGGACTGAAAATAGTACTGTTGTTTGCAGTCTCCCCAGTCTGTGGTCCTTTGTTGCAGCTGTCATAGAAATGAATACACCTTCAGGAGCTGGGTGAGACTCCTCTCCTCTCTAGCACTCTCATGCTTTTGGGAAAGGGTGTTGGGGTATTTTGATTGTTCATAATAGGGGTGTCAGTGAGGAGGCTGCAAAACCCCAGGCCTGAAGAATGTTCAGGGGGAGGAAACACACAAGGCTAGGCAGCTGAAGTTACAAGGATGGTGCAGGAAGCAGACCATGTCCCCCAAAAATGACATCCATGCAGGGAGAGCCTGTGTCCCTGGCTCAGCATCTGCCCCATCCCTGTCTCTGACAAGGCCATGCTAGACTGTCCATACTCCTGTCTTCTGTTTCTAACCCTCTCCCCTGCCCCAGCCTGCTGGGTCCAGTATCTTCACACAATCTGTAACAGTGGACCTTGGGTCTCCCTCCCACTCCAGTGCTTTAGGAGCATGGGAGTCTGCCCCACAGCTCTGACTCTGTGCCCCTCTGGTGTGGGGTTTCAAAGCCCTCTTACCTTTGCCTTTTGCATACTGGGTGGTGGGAGGAGTCTATCAGTAGGCACCAGTGAGAGACCAGGGAAGAACAAAACACTAAGTTTGTATCTCAAGATCTGGGTACAATACATGGGGTTTCCAAGGAGGGCTTTACATTGATGCATAGATGCATGTTATATCTGAGGAGGTTGGTTGGATGAGTCTCATAGCATCCCAGACACAACTGTGACAAAGGTAAATGGTCTGAGGTTGAATGGTATCCCCCTGAAAAACTAAGAGTTGCTGAAGTCCTAACTACTTCCTACTCTAAGGTAAGTGAGTTGGTCAGGTTTTTTCCTCCATTGGCCTGTATAACCAACACCTGTGGTTTTGTGTACGCCTCATGATCATGTGACCCAGTGGGTTGTGCACATGTGTAAATATGTGCCCAGGTTAAGAGAGGCAGGATAAGAGAGCAGTATCACACTAGAAAGAGAGCACTTTAGCAGAGAGAACACGAGAGAGCTCAGAGAAAGAGAAAACTGAGGGAATGCCAGAGAGGCTAGAGGAAGTAAGAAGATTCCTGGGGAGCTGGGGGGCTCTCTGTGTCCTGGACTCCGGGTCCTCTCTGGCTCTACCCTGCCTGTATGTCTGTGTAGTTGCTAGAACCAATAAAGAACCTATGCAGCTTGGTGAGCCTGACGCTTGCATTACAATTGACATCAGTAACAGGATGGTCATAAGACACCCACCCACACCAATACTTGTAAATGTATTTGGAACAGCATCTTTGCAGGTTTAACTAGTTAAGATGAGGTGATAATTGGAACTGGGAGGGCCCCTACTCCAGAATGAGTTGGATTTTTAGTTAGAGGGTCTGGCGAAGAGAAACACACAAGGAGAACTTGACAACGGAGGCAGAGACAGGAGGGATGCAGCTACAAGCTAAGGAACGCTGGGGTACCTGGGCAAACTCCAGACCAGAAGAAGCTTGGGAGGGTCTGAGCAGAGTCTCAGAAGGAGCTGGCCTTGCAGACACACTAATCTCACACATCCAGTGAACTGTGAGACCATCATCTTCTGCTGTTTAATGCCCCTCTCCTGGCAGATGGTGCTTTGTGATGGCGCCAGGTGGATCTGCCCTGCCCTATGTTCTCTCTGCTACTCCTCAGACGCCCACAGAAGCCCCTGTCCTGTGTCTGAAACTGGGTGCTCACATCGAGAGTGAGGTGCGGGTGAGAGTTTAGAGGAGTGAGAAGATGTTAGGGAGCCACTTTTGGACAGAAGCACTTGTACCTTCAACCCACACACCCCGAGAAGCTCCATGCTTTCCCTGTGTTGTTGGCTTCTTAACAGTCGAGTTTGTGTTTTTTTCAACTTTGTTACTACTTTTTAAAATTTTATCAGAATTCCATTTTCTAATTTTTTTTGTCATTGGTGAATGAAGACTGTACGCTTTCAACAAGCAAACAGCGAATAATCCTATGATTGCCCTTTGTACATTGCATGGATAGTCTGTGTAGTCAATAATAAAAAGAAAATGATGAATCTTTTTTCTAATTTGTGCATTTCACTCTGTCATTTTCCTTACTTTATACCTTTAGAAACAGGTGGCAATTCAAAGTGGGGGCGGGCATGGTACCATATTTTGGGTTCTTCTCTTAAAATGGAACTGAGTTTGGTCACCCACCTCCTTTACCTGACTTGATTTGGAATAACTTTTGGCCATTTCCCAAAGATGAGCCCACTGGCATGGGCTCTTCTTTGAAGGGTGAAGAAGGGGGACATTCTTGGGTGGTTGGGGTCAGCGCCCTGGGGTTGATGAACCAACTTCCGCAGCTCACCCCTTGTCTTGGTGAGAGAGGAAATGGCATTTCCTTTCGTTAACGCCTGGCTCTTGTTTTATTTCTCACCACCAGGCTAACAACACCCACTCCTCATGTGAGGAGAAAAGAAAGCTCATGGGCTTTTGTTTTGTTTTGTTTCTATTTTTGCTTTGGACTGGGTGAAACTCCTGATTGTTATACCAGGAAGGATTCCCCAGCTGCCTCCCACCTGTGTCCTTGGGTCACCAGACCTGCAGGCTTCCAGTTCACAGCTCTTTTTAAATCCACGAACAGATGAAACATGCCCCTTACTTCTGTGCTATTTTTACTTCTTCCTTCTCCCTGTTTCTGCTTATTCCTTCCTACAGTTCTGAGTTTTGTTTGACTTTGTGCTTGAATTAAATGTCATGGGTGGGTGGGTGGGGATATTTTGTTCATTGCCTGAAATCATAATTGTCAGAGAAATAAATGCTCTTCACACTGACATCATCAGGCAGCGGAAAGACTTTTGTACGAAAGGCTAGTGGAGTTACCAGAACTTTCTGTATTGAGTGGCTGGAGCCCAACACCCAGCCCTTGTCCTCCTTGCACCTCACTCTTCTGCAGCCAGAGCTTGTGACCATGACCTGGGGCAAACCTGGACTTGTGAAGATACAGGCGAAGATCTCTAGGCCCTGGGTGGGGTTTGGGATGGCTCTTGGCAGAGAACAAGCCCAGGTGGGCACTTGATGTAGCCCTTTGCCCATAGCCCCTGGGCATGCCCCCAGATCACCAAGCCTGAAGGTCCACACCCCAAAGCATGTTGTGCTGGTTGTAGCCAGCTATCCCAGCAGGGAGTTACCGAGCTCCTAGTCCTGAACTGTGCTGTGCTGCCTGCTCTCTATCTGATCTCATTTAGTCCTCATCCCTGAAATGCATGCTCTTATTTCCATGTTGACACTTTTTATTTATTTATGTATTTGTTTATTTATTTTTGAGACTAGATCTCACTATGTCGCCCAGGGTAATCCCGATCCTGCGGACACAAACGACCCTCAGCCTCAGCTTCCCAGGTAGCTGGGATTACAGATGCCTGCCACCATGTCCAGCTGCTTTTTTGAGAGCAGGTCTTGCTATGTTGCCCAGGGTGGCCTTGAACCGATGAACTCAAGTGGTCCCAGGCCTCTTGCCTGCCAGCAATTGGACTACAGGTGCGCACCACCACGCCCGGCTCTTGACAGACTTTTTAAGGATGTGAAATATAACATGTCCACAGAAAAGGACATGTAGAGAGCACCCCACCCCGGGAGAATCATTACAAAACGAGTGCACCTTACACACCATGCAGCTCCATCCATCACTTGCATCCTGGGACTCCTCAAACCACTCCCAAAAGGTGACCACTATTCTCCCATCACCAAAGATTCATGCTATCTAATAAAAACCAGTGCTGATTATAGAGTAAATGAGTCCAAAAAACTCAGGCTTTTCACACCCTCCTGTCATTAGTATCCACTATTGGCACTGTGGTCTGGCACACCTCCTATGATTGTGGGCACTTGGGCCAGCGGGCATGCATGTGCGCATGTGTAAGTGGGGACACCTGTGCTAAGGGGTGATGACTTAAAAGGCAGCATCACTCTGAGGTGGGGGCTCAGGTTATTGTCTCTCTGACTGGTCTATCTCCTGATTCAACATTAAAGTCCCATAAAATCCACTGAAGGCTCCAAAATTCTCTTTTCATCTGGGGAGAAATGACAATGAGCCATCTGACCTGGGGTGGTTTGCAGAACATTGGTAATTGTTGAGTAGTTACTATTGCTCACTTAGGCTTTCTCAGAATGGTTACTCTTATCATTTCATGTGATTGCACCAGCAGTGAACAGAGACCTATTTTCTTGATTAAACTTGTCATTGAGTATCACACCTATTCAGAGTTCAGGTGTGTGGCTACTGAGCAGGTACTGGATCTTGGAGTTGTCGGTGGAGTCTGACTTGAACCCAGAACTGACCGAGCAGATCAAGGAGATGAAAGCCCTGTGAGACCAAGAAGGGGACCAGTGACATAGCAGCCTCACTGACATGGAAAACATGTGCAGGGGGATCTCAGGGGGGAGAGGGGGCCACAGCAGCACTCAACACCACCTGCACTTAATAAATGTTTTTTGAATTGAAAAAGCACCACCAAAACAAAAAGTGCCTGTGTTGTAAAATCAGCTCAACAAAAGTCCATAAGCTGACCACACCCTACAACCTGCACCAGATGGAGAAACAGAACAAGGACCACAGAAAAACTGCTCCCCCCATCCCAGGGGCCCCTGTGTCCCACCCCAACACCCCAGGTTAATCTGTGCAGGATTCCTGATAACCTTTATCTGGCTTCCAACTGAGGGAAATACAATGAAATAGAATATTCTCTGGCTTTCCCTGCTCTGGACTGTGCTCCCTAGGGCCATCTACGTGGTCCTTGGGGCTGGAGTTCACCCCTTTCAGCTGCCCAGTAGAATCCCTGCAGTTTGAAAACAGCATGTTTCCTGACTCCTGCTGGCAGGGTCGGGAAGGGTATCAGTCTAAGGCTGTTTCCAGTAGAGCTGCCTCTGTATTTTTCATGTCTTTGTGTATTTTTCATGTCATATCTTTCACGTCTTCATGTCGATGTGCACCTTCCAGTGTGTGCTGGCATGGGATCGGGACTATGGTCTGTGCCTGGAGGCTCTTTTGAAAGACTTCAGTTTCTAAAGTGGCTACACTGAATGGAGGGGCTGAGCCCTACTACATGTTACACATAGTGTGTTCCCCACATTTCAGGAGCAGACTCAGCCAGACTCAGCTTGTGTGGAACGCTAATGCATGTCTGTCCCCTCAACTCATCCGTTGACATCCTAACCCTCAGAATGTGGCCTTATTTATTTAGAAATCAGGTCAACAGTAATATAGGTCATACTGAAAAATGAAATAGTGTTGATGTCTTTATACAAACTGGAAATTCAGACACAGACAGGCACGTGGGGAAGGCCAGGTAAAGATGGGAGTGACGCACCCACAAGCCACAGACACCCAGCGATCCCCATACCATTTTCCTCCTGGCCCCAGGACAGGCTAGTCCTGCTGACACCCTGACTTTGGTTTCCAGCTTTGACTGGGAGGAAATCCACTTCTGTATCCAGGCTGCCTAGTTGACGTGTTTTGTGTGATGGCCCTAGCCCATGACCACTTTTAGAAAGATGATTTTTTTTGGTAAGTGCCTGGTGCAGCGTGCCTGATTAGCAGTGAGCTCACAGTGTGTGTGCCTTTTGCATTTTGAGCAGGAAGCCACAGAATGCACAAGATGTTATATTTCTGAATACATGACGTGAAGGTACAAATGACTAAGATGATGAGGAAAATCTAGCTGAATCTGGTTGGCTAAGCTCCACTCACTTGTGGCTTGGATGGTACACCGACCTAAGGCATGGAGGGAGCCTTAGGGGCTTTGGCAGCGAGGGGAGCAGGTAAATGTCTGGCCACCTGCGCTGACTATTTACAGAGTCCCTTCTTCCTCACAGCCCAGCAAGAGAGCTAGCCAAGCTTCTTCCAGGGCGTAGGCCTTGGCTGTGGGAGAGCTTGCCCCTGGAGGTTTCTGGATAACCCATGGCCTGGGGGACGGGCCTCTGCTCACTTCTACCTTAGCTCAGGGAGGCTGCCAACAAGAACAGATGACCCAGAACTGGGCAAAAAACAGTACAATTCTGAAAACCACATAGGTTTTGATCCCAGTGTATATGAATTCTCAAGGGTTGTGTGTTAGAGGCTTAAAAGCTTGGAAATTTATCCTCCTGGAGTATTGGAGGTGGGTCGCCTGGGTTAAGGTGTGGGCAGGCTGGTGTTCCTCTGAACCCTTAGGCAAGAACCAGCCTTTGCTCTTGAATTGGAGTCTGTGACTGTCTTTGGGGTTCTTTGACTTTCTCTCTGCTGCACCTTCACATGGCTGCCTCCCCCGTGTGCCCGTCTCTGAGTTTCTCCCTTTGCATAAGGACACCAACAAAAGGGGGTAGGGGTCCCCTCATCCAGGGTGACCTCATCTGAACTTGATTATATGTGCAAAGACCTGAATCTTCAAATTAAGTCCTGTTCTAGAGGGCACAGTGGCTCGTGCCTGTAAGCTTCAGCCTATGAAGCGGCTGGGGCTAGGGATCATGGTTCAAGTCCCACTTGGGGCAACATAGCGAGACCTAGTCCCCAAAAATAGCTGGGTGTGGTGGAACGCGCCTGTAATCCTAGCTACCTGGGAAGCTGAGGCTGGGGATTGCTTGAGTCTGTGGTACCAGAGGCAACGTGATCCTGTGGTTCCACGGACAAAAAATAGTGAGACCTAGTCTCAAAACAAAACAAAACAAAACAAAAAAACAAATTAGGTCCTGTTCTGAAGTTTCAGGTGGGCATGGGCTTTGAGGAGACATTCTCCAATCCAGTACCCAGTACTCCCGTTGCCAGGTAAATTTTTGCTCAATTTTGTTGCATTGAGAATCTCTTAGTCCACTACCTTGATCTTGGACAGTTTAGAAACTCAGAGAACATCTTTGTTAGTTGGGTAATCTCTGTGGCATAGTGATTCACATAATGTTTATTTCTCACTCATGCCAAGTTCAAAGTGAATGATTCTGACAAGCAGGTGGTTGGTGTCTGTTGAGCAGTAGCATGTGGCAGAAAAGAATTAATACAGGATGCTCCTGCATATGTTAGTAATATTAGAGCTTGGGGCCTGGTGGCGTGCGCCTGTAATCTTAGCTACCTGGGAAGCCGAGGCTTCCGAGGGATCATTTGAGTCCACGGGATCAAGACAACCCCGGGCAACATAGCACGACCTAGTCTCTAAAATAATAATAATAATAATAATAACAGTAATAAATAATAATAATAATAATAATAACAACAATAATAATGGAGCTTAAAAATAAAGTTATCTTCCTGTAACTATAGATCTGCAAATTTCAAAGAGGAGAAGCTAAAATGTACGGATGGCTTTCAATAGAATTTCCTTTCGGAAAGATAGAAGAGGGAAAGAAGTAGGAAAAAACAGGTTTTTCTCTGTAATGTGGTATAACTCACAAGCCTGTTCCTGGAAGGGCAGGAAATAAGTCAATATAAGAAGAATTGGAACAAAGAACAAGGTCAGCCATTTTGATCAGCGATTTTGGTGTTAGGATTCTGGGAGAGAGAATGTGACCTGGACCACATGACCAGGGTGTGCAGCCTGGCCATGGGCCTGTTGCCTGTGGACTCATAGCTTTTAGTAAGCATAAGCTGAATGTGCCTGCTGAAAGCTAAAGAATTTGGAGGTTTGGCGGAAAAGCCGTGTGAGCTAGGTCCGAATAAATGAACTTCTGATTCTGTCTACTGCCTAAAGCCAAGATAATGCCAAAGAGAAGAAGGAGACCACATTGCACCTTCGACTATATGCTTGGAGAAGCTGAAACATGGCCAAGGAGAAAGGATGTTTTGTGTGAAACATGTGTTGTTAAACTCTGATTGAATGGATGTTTGGTGAGATGAACAGGGATTAAAAGACTGAGGTTTTTGGCCAATGTTAGGGTAATCAGGGTTTTCTTTTATGTTTCTTTTTTGTAGTAAATAATTAGAAAATTGCTTTGTTAGAAATAGGTCTTTTCACTTTAAGAATATATTCTGGCTTTAAAAATGATGGTAAGGGGGCTATGGATGATAAGAACCCTCAATTTTGAATGTCTTTAGGCTGCAAGAGCTGAAAAGGTAAATTGACTAGCAAGTTTTAAAATGCAGTTTCTTTCGTTTTTTTGTTTGTTTGTTTTGTTTTGTTGGAGACTAGATCTCACTATTTTTGCCCGTAGAACCACAGGGTCACGTTGCCTGTGGTATCATGGACTCAAGTAATCTTCAACCTCAGCTTCTCAGGTAGCTGGGATTACAGGTGTGCACCACCATGCCCAGCTTTTTTTGGGGATTAGGTCTCGCTGTTTTGCCCCAAGTGGGACTTGAACCCCATCCCCAGACTCTGTCGCGACTCCATAAACTGTCACTTAACAGGCATTTGATACCATGCTTGGCTTAAACTGCAACTTCTGATGTTCTTTTCCTGCAGTCTCCAGGGCAAGGAGGTGAAAAGAGGTACCTAGAGTCTTCATTACAAAGGTAACTGGTCTGTGAGAAAGAAAGGTATTCACCTGCAGGAGGTTAGGGTCTGAGTCTGCCTGGGAGAAGCAAGCAGATGATCTTTGAGTTTTAATAAAGTTAAAAAAAATGAAGTTATTTTATTAACTTTATTAAAGTTATTTAATAAAGTAAAAAATAAACAGAATGAGGCAGGAAGAGGCTAAAGGAAAGCCCCTCAAGGTGGCAATGGCCGGTCCCAACTAGATCTCTTCCCCAGCTCATGACCAGGCTCCACTTTCCACCTTTGCGATTTGGTGAGGCTTGTGTCAGAGTTCTGTTGATGGGATGCTCCTGGAAACACTACCTTGTTCTTCTCTGCCACTTGCTATACATCAGCTGGTCGGTCTTCAGAAGAGACTCTGAATGGATGAAATGCTATAAAACCTGTTCTTAGACACAGTCTAAGTGAATCTGGACAGCCAGACTGGAAGGTGTGGAAGCTCTGGGCCCATACCAGGGGACCAGATCCCGAGGAGGGCCCCCCCAGGTGGGCCCAGGTGGTTGGGTGCTCAGAGCCACACTGGGGCAGGCTGCCCAACAGGCTAACCTGGGCACTCACTTACCTAGCAGGTGGATTCAGACTGCCATAGCAGGCTGGGTAGAATTACAAACGAGATGATACAGAATTGAAAAGTATCTGAAGTCAGGAATACTACAAGAGAAATTGTTGTTTCCAGAAACTTCCATTTCTCATTTAGACTGTCTGCTCTGGGTTGTGATATGAAATATTTTGTACCATGGTTTGCTCCAAACTATTTGAAAACTACCAGATTAAGTAAAAGGGTTTGAAGATGGAGAAAACTTGTCAGGGAGGGAATAACTATTTTGTAGGTTTCGGTAATGTTTTCTACATCCCCTCCCACTAGGGACAGACGAGATCAGAGAGCATGATGGGCTGAGTTTGATGGTGACCAAACCACATCCCCCAGGAGGTACTTCTGTGGTCACTTTATTTCCCGGAGTCTCCATTTTCTTGAGTGTAAAATGGGATGAATAACTGCCTTGAGGATGAAGACGGTGATGGTGATAAAGATGATGACTAGGAGGAGGAGGAGGAGGAGGGGGAGGCGGAGGAGTTGCCTGTCTTATTTATTAAGGGCTCCCCCACCCAGCTTAGTTCTGAGCTTCCTTCCAACTGTCTTCGTAAGATCCCCCTGGTTAAATACTAGGGCCATTAGCACAGATGGAGAAACAGGCGCAGAAAGGTCAGCAACTTGCCCAAGTGAATTGCATGTATGAAAATGCTGGACTCAAGGCACAGAACTTAATGGTGACCCATTTCAGTTTTCTTACTGGTGACTTTGCTCCAGGTGCTTCGAAGTATCCTCTAGTCTAGGCAGATGGCAAGCTGATGTGAGGCACTGGTGGGTAGATACCCCAAAGTCCCTTTCCGAGGGTTCTGGGGGTGGGAAGACAGATGTCCTCCTGTAGGGTCTCTGGAAGGACAGCTGCTCCTGTTTGGCAGGACAGCGGGTAGAGGATCACTTCCCTGCTGGGATCCCTGACTTTTCAACCTGGAGGAACCTCAGAGACTGGGAAGGACCTCAGGAGAAACCTCTGCTGCATTACCAGAAGGAAGAAGGCTGTGCATAACAATCCAGAAACTGGTTGAGTGCAAGTTTTTAAGACTAGAGGAGCCACAGCCTCCCCTGTAGCCCATCTTGGAAATCAGCACATCTCTGTGGAAAAACTTGCAATATAAACAAAACTGGGGGGGGGGGGGAGATGAGGAGGCCCTGTTCTCTGCCCCTATGGCATTCTCAGCCTCCCCCCCCCCACCCCAGAGAGACAGTATCTCCTCTCCCCAGGAGAGACAGGACAGCAGAGACCAAGTTTCCCTTGTGGGCATCAGATAGGTAATTAGGCCAAAGTGCAAGAGGCAATTATGTCTTTGTTTCTCAGAAATCATCAACAGAGAGCAAAGAGTGTTGCATCACACTCTCCCAGGGGACTAGGAGTTTGCTCTGAAAGTCACAACCCAGTATTTCAGTCAGAGCTGACTTGCAGAAATGTTTCCCAGCAATAAGACATACCTAAGGTGAGCAGAAAGCAACATTAACTGCAGAAGTAAAGGATGCCCTTGGGAGAGTCGCAGAGATAGCAAAGGTGAGCTTTCAGTTCTCTGGAGCTACTCAATCAGAGATCAGTTCTCCCAGCAATGAAGTGGACAACAGTCACTAAGCGCTGCAGACCACATGTAAATCCGGAGATTTGGTGTCCAGGGTTTTTATTGGAGCCAGTTACAAAGGTATGCTGTACCCACATGACCATGCAGTTTGACCAGAGGTCAACATGGTACAGTGTGTCTCTCCAGCCTCAGGCATACAAAACAGGGGCTATCCACAAATCAAGATGTTAGCATAAATTGTCTGCATGACTCAAAGTCTCAGACATACAAATATATTGTCAGGAAGAATATCTAAGTTCAGAGGTCATCTCCCAGGAGCCATTCAAGGGCCTTGGGGAGGGTTCAGGCAGCAGACCTCAGGTCTTCCCTACACAACCAGCTTCCACTGGTCCCCTGGCGAGTACATTCTGGAACTGCTGTGATCAGTGATGGGCATTATCAGTCTAGTTCATCTTTGCCAGTAAGATTTGGGAGAAATATGTTTGTATCCTTTTCATTTGTTTTATTGTCACTGGAATAGCACTACTTTCCTCGAATTTCATTGTCATTTGGATGTCTTGTGTAGATTGCCTTTCTTTTAAATTTGTTTATAAACATGTTAGGCCATTTTTATTTTTTTCTAACTCGTGGGGGCCTCTATGCCTTGTGTGCAACTCTTTGTTACAGATTGCAAGTCTTTTTCTCCTTTTCCTTTTCAATTTTTGTTCAGATGTATAATTTTTTAGTAGGTCTTTGGTCAATCTTTTTTCCCCTTGATTTCAGACCTTGGTGGTAGGGTAAGAAGTTACCTCCTTTCAAACCATATACTCTCCATAATTTCTTCTTGCGGTTTATTTTAAACATTTAAATGTGACCTTTGGAATATTGTATTGTCTATTGTATTAATTTCATAGTATTACTGTAAGAAATGACCATAAATTGAATGCCTAAAGACAACAAAAAGTTTAATATTTCTTCTTTTGCTATCATGAAACATAACCACACACATGACAGCTTTTCTAAATTCTGTGAGTCCTTCCAGGCAACTATTCAATGTTATTTTTTTATTTTATTTTTTTTTTGAGGCTAGGTCTCACTGTGTTGCCCAGGGAACTGCAAGCTCACTTTGCCCGAGGCACCACAGACTCAAGTGATCCCCAGCCTCAGCCTCTCAGCCTCTCAGGTAGCTGGGATTACAGGCATGCACCACCACTCCTAGCTATTTTTGAGACTAGGTCTCACTGTGTTGCCCTGGGTGGGTCTTGAACCCACAGGCTCAAGCAATTCCTAGTCTCAGCCTCCCTTCCTAGGCTGTGATTAAAGGCACGTGCCCCCACACCCAGCCTGCAACCATTCAATGTGATGATACCGTGAGGGTCCCAGCAACCCCCCAGTGTCTTTGTTCCCTCTCTGGACCCAATACAGATCCCCGTGTTGCACTTTGCTTTGTGTCCCCCTAGTTTCCTCTGGTCTGTGAGCTTTCTATTCTTTGTCTTTTGTGACTTTTACATTTTTGATGGCCATTGATTGTCCATTTGTAGAATCTTTCTCAGTTTGGCTTTGTCATTTGCTCATGATTGTACCAAGGGGATGGAATTTTGGCAGACAAGCATTTTATCAAGGAACATTGGAGCTTTAAGTACAAAATCTCTGCATCTCCAGTAATGACCTCCACCCCACTCCTCTCACCCACACCAAATCTTTCCATGAGCTAGATAGAGCCCCTCTTTTCTGGTCCCCTCTGGAGTGCCAGTTCCCCCTCTAGTTCCTCCCTTCTACCTTTGTTACCCAGTTTGGCCATCCAACCTTGGGTGAAACCTTCCTGGAAGCCAAGTGGTCAAGAGAGGCCTGCAGGCTTTCCTGTTATCTGAGAGCCTTGTGCACGCGGCCATCATAGCACTGCTAACCTTGCTCATTCGATTCACCTCAGTGAGGCTGGGTGGTTGGGGCATTGACTCAGCCTCCTGAGAATCTTGTCTACCTTCTGGGAAACATGCCTTTGTCTTGCCATAACCAGGAGGTACTTGGGGCTGCACTCTCTTCCAGATTCCTTCCTCACAAAGCTGCTGATTGGTCAGAGTTGGGCACGGGACCACACTCAGAGCCTCCCCTGGAATTTCTGCGCTTGGGGGAGGGCAGATTGTGGTGGCCTCCTGGAGGGAATCACCCACAGTGTGAGCTAGTGGGAGAACCTGGGGTAGGAGAGAGTGGGCTCAGACAGGAAGGTAGAAACCTGGGGACATGAGCGTCCTTCAGTTTCCTTCTACCTTCAGTCAAAACCCCTCACTAATCAAGATAACAATTCATCCTCTGCATCTGTAGCAGATGACAAAGGCTGGGCATACGCTGCATTATCAAGTGAATGAAAGGATAGTTTCCGGGGACATGTCATCAGCTTCATGGTTTCTCTTTCTGTCCCCATATATTAACTCAGTGTGGTGGAACCAAGTTTGAATTTTTTTCTCATGGGCTACTCCTAATATGTGGATTGATCTTCAGACTTCCCAGTTCTGCTGCCCTGATGGAGCCAGAACTGCCCACTTTCCCTCCTGAGTGGGGACTAAGCTGAAGTGGTAGTAAGCATGATGGGCGCTGCGTTGCTGTGGACTCAGGAGCAAGTGAGACCAGTGCAGTGTGGGCCCAAGAGAGTGGTCACAACCCATGACAATGTGTCCAGATTTTATTTCCCAAACAGCTCATCTTTAAAGGGACGAAGAATTCACAGAAGAGAATGCATCAGCGGGACAACAAGCAACCTGATCTGCACTCATGCCCATGAGCATGCTGGGGACAAAGATGGGTGGTCTGCGTACATTGTGGTAAAATGAGAATCTCTTACTTGCTCATTTAAAGTAAAGACTTTTTTCCTTCTGATTATGAATTATACAAGCCCATTTGGGGGGAAATTTGCAAAATACTGAAAAATAAAAAGTGCTCAGGACCGAAGTATATAGTGTTGGGAGGGTCTGCAGGGGTGGTGAAGAAGGGCTCCTAAGAAAGGGACTCCCCCCTAGGTGGAGAAGCTGGTCCTTAACTTCTCTCCCATTAGGGAGTTATCCGGAGCATTGAGCAAGGCATATCCAGGCTCCCCTGGGAGGAGGTAGGGCTCCAGGCACTGAGGAGTGGTTGTGGGTTGTGAAGCTTTTCCAGGTCTTGCTGGGGGTCAGGGTGGCACCTACAGAGCAGTGGCCTCACAGGAGTGATCCGGGAGTTGTGGCTTTACACTATCACCCAGCTTCAGCATGTTGAGTCTCTGATCTTGGCTCCAGCAAGAACTGGTCAGTAGACCCCCAGCTCTGGTGGCCTAGAAGGCATGTCCCTCCCAGGCCAGGTTCTACAGGACCCTGGACTTGAAGGCAGGGGTGAGACTTGTTTTGGAGTCTCTGTGAGAAGCCTCCCAGGGCTTACTGAGAACAAGTCTGGTGAGGGTTCAAATGTAACGCTCACAGTTTGGCATCTAACATAGTAATAGTGACAACTTGTCCAGTTTGTTTAGAATTTCCCTGATTTCAGCGCTGAAATGACTGCATCCCAGGAACCCACCCAGTTCCCTGCAATCAGGATAATTGCTTTCTCTGCTTGGCAGACAGATGAGAGCCTCCTTGAGATAGGCCCAGAGTCTATGATCCACTACGTCTCCTTGCCTTGTGCCAAGTACACATCTAATAAATATTTGCTAAGCAAGAGTCAGTATTATGACTAGAAATGTGCTGTAAATTTGCTGAACAAATGCCCCCTTGCCAGTAAACAGAAGATTGTTTGCAATATTATAATATGTTATTAATAGATGTGACGAATTAGTTACATTTGTGACAAATTAGTCTCTTCCAAAAAGGAAGAGATTTGTGTGCAGGTGCATAATGCTGTGTGGGGTCTACTTAGCAAAGCTCAATCGTCTAAGAAAAATGGGCAGATGACCTTGAGGGGGGTTGGTGCCAATTTCCTGAACCATCCTCAGTGAACACGCTGGATTTCTAGATCTCAGCTCTGAGGGACCAACGGAGGAAAGAGATTTTGGACAAACATGACAATGAGCTAGAGTGACAAGTTCCTCAGCCTATCTCCAACAGCATTTAAGCAATGGTCCCTGGGAATAGCAAATGAAAAGGGCGGCATGGTGCTTTGAAGGATTCACCCAGTCGAGACTTGAAACCAGGCCACATGGACACTTGATGACACTCTCCTCTGTTTCCCTTTGACCAGGGCCGCAGCATGAAGCCCATGGCAGCAAATGGTTTCCGGAGGCTGTCCAAGCCCCAGGCCATCGGATACAGATGGAACTGTCAGCTGATGATGACTAGGCCTGTGTTGGAAAGAGCCAGCACAGCAGGTCTGCTTGCCTGCTCCTTGCATATCGCCAAGGCAACCTGATGCCATGACCCCCCTCTAGGTCAACCTTGGGGAATGCAGCTATTGGAAGCCATGGTGTGTCACTGTGACTTTGCTGTGCATCCCTGGCTTGCTGGACCATGCCCTGGAGCTTGTCAGGGTGACTTTGCACCAGCTGACCTTGAAACTCCCGAGACATGCTGGGTTTCTTTGCTGGAGGCCACAAGTTCTGGTTGCCAGGCTGACTCATAGCAGGATGTGTCTATGTGGCCAGTCTCCATAAACACCATAGACTCTGAAACCAGCATGCGTTTTCTTGGACAGAGATCTTCCAATTTGACCCTGTAGCCCTCTGTCTGAGAGAAAGTGAGTTCTCACTGAGCTCAGCTGAGCAGGAGTGAGGAGGACTGGGCTGTTTCAGGTTCACCCATGCATGTCTTTCCTTGTTGCTTTTGCTTGGCATCCTTTGCTGTAATAAATTTCAGACCAAGTACAGCTTTCCTTGGAGTCTCATCAGTCTTTCTAGCAAATCACAAAACTGAAGAACACGAGAGGATTCTGAACACATGAAAAGCCAAGCCAAGCTGGGTTCCTCTTTCTCTTTCAGAATGCTGTCCATGCCTGAGGCCTTCTGTCTTCGCTCCTCTTCCAGATTTGTATGAGGGCTGTGAGATACCAGGATTAGAAGGCAGTCAGGATTCCAACACCCTTGGAAGGAGTTCCTCTTCATTTCATGGGGCCCATCTACCCAAGATTATGGTAGGCAGCGTGACTCGTACAGAGGGAGCCAGGGAGGGGAAGTTGCTGGAGAACAATTTCAGGGTTGATTGCTTTTTGGAATCTCTGGGACTTGTGGACTCAGGTTAAGTTATATAACCGGAATCAACCCACAAAGGCTCCGGATCAGGTGGGCTCTGGGATGGGAGGGGTGCGGAGGTGCCTGCATCCAGACCTGGTTAGGGTTCCCGGCCTGCCCGAGGTGCACTGCTTAGGCCAAGCTCCTTCAGCTGGTGGTTGCAGCCCAGCCTTTGGCCCTGCTCAGCCACCTCTAGACTGCTTTGTGTTTGTGTGGTGGGCGGGGAGTGAACCCCCCACCAGGTGGGGGGGCGGGGCACCCCTTCTCTTTCACTCTACCCCAAATAGTCCTCAGAAGGAGTGAGAAGAGAACTAATAGTCCATATATGGAGCGGATAGAATTGGTGAGGGAGCAGAACAAAGTCCTGCGCACAAACATGAGCAGAATGCAAGAGAAGGAACTGTGAGAAAGACAACGTATAAAGGACTGGAGAAATGATCACAGTCATCACCTGTCACAGAGTCACACCTTAGGTCACACAACGAGTGGATGTGCCAAAAGCTAAGGGCTGATACGCAACTCAAGGAAGCAAGGCGCCCCTCCCCATTCCATGGGAGAGGAAGGTCACAGAGATGGGCCGCAGCCCACGCAAAGCTACAATCTGAAGGAGAGGAAATGATCTCCAAAGGCTTTTGGCAGATGACTTTCACAACCAGTATCTTCTATAATGAATGGAATTAATTGAAAACCGTCAACTATGAGAAGATGCTAATAGATTCCAAATGAGAACGAACTGCTACCCAGTGCAGAGATAAGACTGAACATCTACCGACACAGCTTGCTATATTCTAGGATCACAGTCCCTCACCGAAGAAAAGAACATTGCCACAGAAAACGAAGAGACCAAAAGAGTCAACGTAGATCAAAAAACAACAAAGAGCAGGGCCAGAGTGAACAGAGGGATCATCAATGGGGTAGGGGTGGGGTTGGGGAGGAGGCTTTCAAATAACCATTTGTTGATACTGTAGAATCTAAAGAATGAATAAAATTAAAATTATTATTATTAAAAAACAAACAAACCACAAAGGCTTCTCTGGGCCTCTGTTACTTATTACTGTCCTAGCCAGCCAGGCAAGCACTTTGGGTCAAAGCACCCTCCCGCCTTCAAAACTCCCTCCACACATGTTATCTTGGTTTCACTGTTCAGAAACACATCGCAAAGCCATATTCTGTCTTTTAATATCTATCTCTCTCCTCTAAGTGTATTTTATATATTATATTTAATATTTGCTTGAACTAAAGAGACACCTTGCAGAGGAAAAAACTCTTTTTTCCTCTGACATCTTTCTATCATTAAGCTTTTTATCTCTATACATTGATGAATGCAATCATAGACACAAATACCAATTAGACAGTTAAAGAATAACATAGTCAAACAATTACAAGTACATTTACTATTCAAAGAAACTCTCAACATTTATTTCACATCAAATATGATTCTAATCCAGAATAGCCAAGCAGTTTTGAAAAAAAAATCAAAGTAAGAAGACTCACACTTCCTTATTTGAAAACCTTCTACAAGACAATGGTAATCAAGAAAGTGTGGAACCTGTTTAGGATAAACCCGCAGATAAATAGAGTAGAATTTAGAGCCCAGAAATAAACTCTTTCAGGTAGAATCAACTGATTTCAACAAAAATGACCATAGTGCTTGATGGCATACTATTTCAACAAAAGATGTGGGAACAGCTGGATAAAGACAAGCAAAAGAATGAATTTTGATCTCAATCTTACAGCTTCACAAAGAAAAAGGACATCATCAAGAAAAAGAAGACAGCTCGTCGAGTAGAAGAAAGTATTGCAAGTCATGTAGCTGGTAAGAGCCTAATATCCAGACTATATCAAGGATTTTTACAAGCCAACAAGACAAACGACCCAGTTTTAAATGGGTGAAGGACTTGCATAGGCATTTTCCCCATACAAGATGCAAATCATCGGTGAGCTCATGCAAAGTTATAACTTCAACTTAAGTCACCATTATAAAGCGGTGATCACAATTACATCATGTGTCTCCAGGAGAGCAGCACTGAGAAGTCACTTAAGAATAAGGGAGTGAAGAAGAAATTTTAAGACAAATCCACATTTCAGGGAAGCTGATAGAAGTATACAGGACATTTTCTTTTTGCACTAGTCCATTAAAACTCCTTGGCAACAACTAACATGTCTCCTTCAAAAATAACCAAGTCATTCAAGACACAAACATAGAAGCTAATGAAAGTTGTCAGGTTAAAGGAGACCAAAGAGAATTGGCCACTAATGTGATATATGATCTCTGTTTGTACGCTGAACTGGGAGAAAATGCTGTAGAGATTCATTGGGGATATGGCAATTAAATACACTGCTCTATCAATAATAAATTTCTGAACTGGGATTACTGCATTGTGGTTACATGCAAGAATGTTTTTGTTCTTGTGAGAGCTACATGGAGATGTTTAGCAGTAAAGGAGGCGTGATGCGATTTCCTCTATCAGGGAAAAATAATATGTAAACTTATTTAGAGAAAGAGGTAATGGGGCAAAATGCTAGCAATGATTGTATCTGGGTGAGGGTATGGGCATTTTTTTGTATATCACCGTGCATCTGTCAGTTTGTCATTATTTAAAAATAAAGCATAAAAATAAGTTGATATTTTATAATAAGAATAAATTAGACATTTATAAGATAAAGTTAGAGAAACAAAAGGAAAACTTCAGGAACGAAACAGTCTTACTTCCAGGAGGTAGCACAGTGCCAGGCACCTTCCAGTCAGCTCAGGCAAGCAGTGAAAGTTTGGCATTGAGTCCACAGAGAGACCTGAGAATACATGAGCTTCCAGAAGAATCTGAGACCCAGAGTCTCCACAGTGTACTCAGCATGAGAGATCAGCAGTGACCTGCCTCATCTCCAGACCAACTGAGTTGGAACCCAGGCTCCAACCTATCCTGATTGATCAGAGCCACTTGGTCTGAAGTCCAGGTGCACAGATTGGCCACCTACTGTGTATAGGAGCCTATGGGAGTGAGGTGGCCACAAAGGAGGGACGTGCTTGTGTTGTGTCTGAGCTACGGCAGGGAATGCTGTTGGCGAGGCAGCAAGTGGGTGGTGATGAAAACAAGGGCAGAGTGCAGCCTTGCTCCCTAAGGAGCCCATGATCGGGAATCTCCATTCAGAATGGTGGGAAGACACTGACTCTTCATCAGTGCTCACTCTGTGTCTAGAACACTTGAGATACTCCACCTACGTTCTTTCCCAGTTCTCCTAATATCTGCAGGGGTGTCGGGATTGTCTCTTCTTTTACAGTGACTTCTTTTTTTTTTTTTTTTGAGACTAGGTCTCGCTATTTTTGCCCATGGAACCACAGGCTCACGTTGCCCGTGGTACCACGGACTCAAGCAATCCCCAGCCTCAGCTTCCCAGGTAGCTGGGATTACAGGCACGGGCCAACACACCCAGCTATTTTTTTGGGACTAGGTTCCGCTGTGTTGCCCCGGGCGGGACTCGAACCATGACCCCCAGATCCCGCTGCGACTCCATAAGCTGTCACTTACAAGCAGGCACCACTGTGCCCGGTTACAGTCACTTTTTTAAAACAGTGACTTCCCCTGCACCACATGGCCAGAGATAGCTGTAACCAAAATCTGAGGTTCTCAGTTAAAACTGGGGTGTTCTTCCTGGCAGTGGGACACATGTCTCTATCTCCTTGATTTGTCCTCCAGGGACATAATGGTGTCGCCCACAGAAGATGTGCTAAGGAAGCATGAAGGGTGTCCTGTTGGCGCTGGAAGATGAGTCAGCAGTCTGGTGATGCTACTGTCTGCTCGTGTCTATCCACAGAAGGCCTGGGGTCTCCGTCCTACTCATGCTCTTGTCATGACTTTATTGCTCAGTTAGGAATAAATGGGCATTGGTCAGTTGCATGCCACATTGGGAGAAAGGTTGGTTTAGTCAGTTGGCATTTGGGAGTCTCTAAATCATTTCAGTGTTCTGGAATTTTATTATTCTCAATAATAAAAGAAAGAAAGCTGTTGCCTAGAATATTTTGAGCACAACTTGTGAGGATGGCTTTGCCTGCAGTGCCCAAGGTTAGGTAAGGGAAATTAGAGGGACCTTTCTTCAGTGACCCTCTGGAAGGCCATTTGAAGGCAAGCAATACTTGGGAGAAATGTTTTTAGCCCCTTTTCTTGAGCGGTAAAAGATGATAGCCATACCAGGAAACTGCTTCTTGGATCTTGGTCTACCAACCACTACAAAGAACACTGTGGCTAGACTAGCTGGATTTGTATCATTTCTGCCCCCAGAACAAGCAGTTACTTGTTCTGAATCAGTGGCAGGGCTGACCTGGATGCCCACTTTCCATAGAAAGAGTAGTTTGTGTCTAGGAATAGTGAAGGCATCACATGTGCCCACTTGTCTTCTGGAGATGGAGGAATCTGGCCTAGTGGATGGGAAGGTCCACACAGGTGGTGCTCAATGTTTGTGGATGGAAGTGATTGAATAACTGATTAAAAGGCACTGGCAGAAATGAGGACCTAACTTAAGTCTTTCTTACTGGAATCTCCCAGACTGGTGTCTTAGGGATTTCCAGTGTCTCCCCAAGCAAGGGACATGCTTACTCAGTGATTTCCAGTGTCCCCCAAGCCAGGTGCACAAATAGGAGGACATGATCAGCACCAAGGTGAGAACCATCCTGCTTCCCCCTCAAGAAGGGACCTCCTGCTGGGCACGGTGGCTTGTGCCTGTAAGCTTCAGCCTATGAAGCGGCCGGGGCTAGGGATTGCGATTCGAGTGCCGCCTAGGCCCTGTAGCAAGATCTAGTTCCAAAAAAATAGCTGGTCATGGTGGCACGTGCCTGTAATCCCAGCTACCTGGGAAGCTGAGGCTGGGGGTTGCTTGAGTCTGTGGTACCCTGGACAACAAGAGCCTGGGTTCCATGGGCAAAAATAGTGAGACCTAGTCTCAAAAAAAAAAAAAAAAAAAGAAGGGACCTCCTGTCCTCCTAGGATCAGCCACCTGGGCCTCTCTCCTTCAGTGCTCGAATTATGCCAGGCCCAGGCTGGCCAAGGGCCTCTAAGCAATGTGGAATGATTGTAAAACAAGAGAGGAAACATGTGTCCCTGGAAAGAACGTGGGTGGCAGACGTTGCTTGAGAACGCTACTCTGGT
The DNA here is from genome assembly GCA_004024945.1 of Uropsilus gracilis. Lineage (NCBI taxonomy): Eukaryota > Metazoa > Chordata > Mammalia > Eulipotyphla > Talpidae > Uropsilus > Uropsilus gracilis. Next base: position 21,641 of record PVHY01009064.1, read on the forward strand.
TGACCTTCTGGGCCCCTGACCCCATTCAGGGGGACGTCCTGGTGCCAGATGGACCCAGCCTGATTACTTGCAGAGGTGAGCAGTTAAGCTCAATATTTTCCCTGCTTGGCAACTTTCAGGGCTCCGCCTGGCACACACTGCGATGGGCTTTCTGTTGGGACTGCTTTTGAGCCTCAAGGCAATGGCTCATCCTCTGAATGTTCCTCCCTCGGGGTTGCAGGCCCACACCATGGAGAATGCAGCAGGGAGGATGCAGTGTGGCTATGCAACCTGTGCTCTCCAACTGCTGACACAGAGTCCCTGAAGAGTCACCTTGAGATGCAGATACATACTTTTGTGTCCTAACACTTGAATGTCTTCCAAGGCTTGTGACAAATTGTATTGAAAATATTCCCACTGAAAAGTGTTAAAGACTTTAACTTTTGAGGGTTGATTTGAATCCTAGAAAAAACTGAGCTGTTCTGTGCTGAGTCTGGGAAGCCAAGTAAATGATCACAGGGGTTAAATAAGGCCTATTTAGGTGAAAAATGGGGACTGCCTTTGAGGCTATCAAACTGATTCTCATATAGGATTCAAGAAGAATTTTGAAAATGTCCCATAGAGTACTTGAGCACAGGCAACACTGCCCCAAGGCGACCATGACAACCTTCACTAAGATGACAAATCCAGGTTTGATTGCTTTTTAAAACAAGTCTTTCATTTATAGTCACAACCACTGTTTGCAAATATAAACCTACCAGAATAATCAAGGTGGTATTTCTCCAAAGACTTCAGACCATTCTGTCAAAATGTCCTTGCTTTAGAAGGAAGTGTGTGTGCGCACACATGTGTGTGTGCGTGCATGTGTGTGTGTGTGTGTGTGCGTGCATGCATGTTAACCATTTGCCATTTTCTTTCTCTGTTGGGGCACAAAGGGAATCACCTTGTTCCTCTCTGGGTCCTTCTTAACGGGAAAATAATCAAACAAGCATCAGGCACATGGGATAGAGAAAAACTGCAGAACAGTTCAATAGTTACTTGTCTATTAGGGAAAAACCCCACATGGCTTCAGACGCCATCTTAAATACTTAGAGGGAGAGGTTGGGGAAAGAAAAGAGGTAAAGTCAGTTAGGGTGTTTACTGGGGGAAATCAAAGATCCCTCTATTTTTTTTTTTTTTCCATGGGAAAAAGATAAGGGCTTTAGGTCATGCTGGAATAGACCTTTACAGGGAGAAGCTGAGATGTGTACATCAAAAGCAACCACCGTCCAGTCTTCAGAGACCCTTCCTGAAATCTAGTTTTGTCATCAAAGATGTATTTTGCTGTGGCAGGTTTTTTCTCCCCTACATTTCTGCCTTCACACAATTAACAGAGGCCCCTGAGTGATGGAGCTTCTGGCACAGGACCATGACTGGTTCCGGTCATCTACAAAGACACTGGATTAGATTCATTACTGGTCTTTCTTCTAATTGGCTATACTCTGTTCATCCTGAGTTTCTGTGGCAGGACCACTAACAGTGCATCTCTCTCCTCTGCCTTAGTAGTGAAGAACCTCAGTTCAGCAAGCTCAAACTGCTAGTGTAGGACCAAGGGGCAGCCAGGGATCCCCAACAGTTAAGGGGTGTAGGATCTGAAAAGATTCAGCCACCGTATGCACAAAGGCAAAAGAAATGTACTCTTAGTATGATCTATTTTTAGTAGAACTAGCATGTATAGAGAAAGAAGAAGAGGATATTCGTAATAAAACTCAGAGTTTTGCCTTCATGGGCAAATACCCAGCCAAAGAGGCTTGGCTGAAAGTGGGGCTGCCTAGGTCTGAAAGTTTTCCATAGATCTAAGATGCCTTCTGGCAGGAAACCAAAGTCTGCCACCCACATGTAGGCAGGTCTCATAGAGCTGGGACAGAAATAGAGACTCCAAATTCAAAATCAAAGTACAAATCGAGATAATGGTTGCTGTTCTCTCTTCCAAGGACCAGGAGCAGTTTCCTCACGTGTCTCTCACTCACGTGTCTCTTCGGAGTATCTCTTCCAAGTATCTCTACATGCCTTTCCTCTACATGTCCCCTCTAAATCTGCTTCCAAGAAGAACCAGAGTGTAAGTGGGGCCACAAAAGCAAGAGTGACTACCCACCTGCCTTTAGAGCTATGTAGTCCATCTGGCTGTTCAGGTTTACCTCTCGTGACCAGTAGCTCCCTGCTCAGGAAGTCCAGTTCATAGTGCACTGGGATTTGAAACCCAAGGCATTTTTGTGTAAGTGGGGTGAGGAAAATGGTACCTCCCCTTCACAGAGGTATATCTGTACCAAAATTTTATCTTACAGCTGGAGTTCCACTGAATGAAGGTAGAAGTCACCTGGTGTCTGCAAAATATTATACTTTTCTTATTAAAGACATGGCCATGGCCATGGTCTCCTCTTCTCCTTCTTGATACCTTGAAGGTAGACATGATGTCTGGAGCTGCAGCAGCTCCCTTTTCAAGAGGAAACAAAACTGAGGATGAAGAGCTAATCTGCCAAGGACAAGGGTAATCTGGTCCCTAATGGCACCATTCAATAGTGGAATCAAGACCAGTAATTTCATATTCTCAGCAACAGACAGAACCTTACCTAACACACAGGTCACTCCTTCATTCAGGAAACACAGGTACACACAGCTGTCTAGCAAGTAGACAAGGATATTGAAAGCATTAGCTCTTCATTTGAAGAGCTAATCTGCCAAGGACAAGGGTAATCTGGTCCCTAATGGCACCATTCAATAGTGGAATCAAGACCAGTAATTTCATAGTTCTCAGCAACAGACAGAACCTTACCTAACACACAGGTCTCTCCTTCATTCAGGAAACACAGGTACACACAGCTGTCTAGCAGGTAGACAAGGATATTGAAAGCATTTCTAACCCTCAGTGTTCATTTAGAAGAGTAGGAAGAACTATCAGTCTTCAAAGCTAATGTTTATCACAATAGAATTTTAGAATCCACAGTTCTAACATAACTTCCAGTTTCTTTTTAAAAATGCACTAAAACAGTTTTATATTAATGTTTTACATTTGCAAGTGACTCATTTGCCTGGGAAGATATAATCCTCTTGTGAGTAGTAGGGGAGGGGATAGGATAATTGTTAAGATGTCTGCTGGGGGAAGTAATATATAAGACAAATTTGGGGTTTAGCAGACATCTTCTCTGTGTCAGTGCTCTACAGGAGACTCCACTGGTATCACTTCATTCAACCCCACACCACCTTGACATGTTTATAAATTTTGAAAATGAGTTTCGGAGAAGTTAAGTAATTTGCCCAAAGTCACACAGCTGGTAGAGCAGACCTCCCCACAGCCCTAGCCCCATGCTTTGTGCATAACCTAAGTAATCATTTTGTACTGGAAATCTATCAAAGATGACCCCAGTCACAGCTTTAGAAGCAGACAGGTTCTTTTTTGGGAGGGCAGGGGCAAACTTATAATTTTAGAGAGTCCTGAATTTCTCCGAGAATGTGTTCACTTAAGGAAATTGCTGTGATCTCTGGAATATTTAGAGAGAATATGAGTTCAGAATTGTTGAAAGAGACACTAATAAATGTGAAATTTTTATCATGATTAGACTAATGCTGTGCTCAAAAGAGGCAGTTTGAGGGGCCCATCTGTTTAATTTCCATCACTTCTGGAAGGGGTACAGCAGAATTATGATTAAGTAACCCTAGGGATGGTTATACCATAATCTTTCTCATATCAGATATATGGACATAGAGCTCAAGGTTGGAACCTCAGGTATGCTGATCCCATGATTAATGGGCTTAATTTTCACAAAAAAATCCTGAATTCTATGTCTGGTGGATGGATTTAGAAGGTTGGGGGAATTGGGTGAAGAGATAAGAATTGAGTAAGCCGGGCACGGTGGCTCGTGCTTGTAAGCTTCAGGCTACGAAGCGGCCAGGGCTAGGGATCGCAGTTTGAGTCCCGCCTGGGGCCCGTGGCGAGACCTAGTTCCAAAAAAATAGCTGGTAGTGGTGGTGCGCACCTGTCATCCCAGCTGGGGATTACTTGAGTCTGTGGTACCCCGGGCAACAAGAGCCTGCGGTTCCACAGGCAAAAATAGGAAGACCTAGTCTCAAAAAACAAACAAACAAAAAAACAAAAAAAAAACTGAGCAAGTCCATGCTGATGACATCTTTTTTAAAAAAATAATTTATTTATATATGAATTTCACATCTCTGTGATCTCTGGGGTTACCCCCACCCCCTGACCATTCCCACCCTGTCCTCCCACCCACCCCACCCCCACTTCGCCCCCAGGTTGTGTATTTCAATTTGGTTGTTGGCCTATTTTGTCTTTTCTTCATGGATTTTTGTTTATCTTTCCCAAGTCCCATACAGTAGTGAAACCATTTGGTTTCTGTTTTTTTTCTTTTTGACTTGTTTCTGCTAATATGAATTTTTTTCTTTTTTTTTTTTTGAGACTAGGTCTTGCTATTTTTGCCTGTGGAATCGCAGGCTCTCGTTGCCCGGGGTACCACAGACTCAAGCAATCCCCAGCCTCAGCTTCCCAGGTAGCTGGGATGACAGGCGCGCACCACCACACCCAGCTATTTCTTTTGGAACTAGGTCTCGCTACGGGCCCCAGGCGGGACTCGAACCGCGATCCCTAGCCCCGGCCACTTCGTAGGCTGAAGCTTACAAGCACGAGTCACCGTGCCTGGCATGAATTCTTCTAAGTCCATCCATGTTATCATAAAATCGTCCAGTTTGTCATTTTTAATTGATGAGTAATATTCTATTGTGTATATATACCACATCTTTTCATCCAGTCATCTGTTTTTGGACATTTCGGTTGTTTCCATGTCTTTGCAATTATAAGTAGTGCTGCAATAAACATCCGAGTACAGGTGTTCCTTTGTACCCACATTGAAGTCTCCTTTGGGTAAATTCCCAGGAGAGCAGCTTCTGGGTCAAATGGTGGTTCCATTTTCATTAATTTGAGGGTCCTCCACACAACTTTCCATAGTGGTTGGACTAGGTTACATTCCCACCAGCAGTGTAAGAGTGTCCCCTTCTCTCCACATCCTCGCCAGCACCTGTTGTTGCCCGTTTTATGAATATGGGCCGTTCTTACTGGTGTAAGGTGGTATCTCATTGTGATTTTGATTTGCATTTCCCTCATTGCTGGTGACATTGAACAATTCTTCATGTGCCTGTTGGTCATTTGTATTCCTCTTTGGAGAAGTTTCTTTTTAGTTCTTCACCCCATTTTATGATTGGGCTTCTTGTTTTGCTTTAGTTTAATTGTGTGAATTCCTTGTGGACTTTGTTATTAAACCCTTATCCCTCTTGTGGAGGGCAAAATTTTTTTCCCATTCAGTTGGGCTTCTTTTAGTTTTTTCTTTCGTCTCTTTTGCTGTACAGAAACATTTTAGTTTGATGTAGTCCCATCTGTTTACGTTTTCCTTCATTTTTTTTGCCACCAGTAGCTTTTTCCAGAAAGGGTTTTCTGAATTGTACTTCTTGGAGGGTTTTCCCCAAGTTATTTTTTATGTATGTTATTTTTTTTTCAGGTCTGACATTTAAATCTTTTATCCGTTTTGAGTTTATTTTTGTACAAGGTGCAAGGATGTTGTCTTGGTCCATTTTTTTTGCAGATGTTAGTCCAATTTTCCCAGCACAATTTACTGAAGAGGCTATCTTTGTTCCAATGTAAGTTTTTCCCCCTTTTGTCAAAGGTTAGTTGACTGTATATGTGTGGTTTTCTTTCCGAGCACTCAATTCTGTACCATTGGTCTGATTGTCTGTTGTTTTACCAGTACCATGCTGTTTTAATTATTATGGTTTTGTAGTATAACTTGAGGTCTGGGATAGTTGGCCCTCCATTCTCTCTTTTTTTGATATTTGAGGTTTTTTGTTATTCCACATGAACTTCTGTAATTGTTTTTCTATCTCTTTAAAGAATGTCATTGGAATTTTCATAGGAATTGCATTGTATCTGTAGATAGCTTTTGGCAGGATGGTCATTCTGATGATGTTAATTTTTCCAATCCATGAGCAGGGAATGTCTTTCCATTTCCTTATGTCTTCTTCTATCTCTTTTTGCAGCTTTTTAAAGTTTTCTTTGTATAGATCTTTCATGTTATTTTTTAGGTTTATTCCCAGGTATTTAATTGTTTTTGGTTCAATGGTAAATGGGATGGCTTTTTTAATTTCTTCTTCTTCTTCTTGGTTTTTTGCATATAGGAAAGCTACTGACTTCTGTGTGTTGATTTTGTATCTGGCTACCTTACTGAACTGGCTTATTATTTCAAGTAGTTTTTGTGTGGATTTTTTTGGGTTCTCTAATATAGAGAATCATGTCATCTGCATATAATGATAGCTTCAGTTCCTCTTTTCCTATTTGTATCCCTTTTATATCTTTCTCTTGCCTTATTGCCCTAGCTAAGACTTCCAGTACAATGTTAAAAAGTATGGGGAGAATGGGCATCCTTGCCTTGTCCCAGATCTTAATTGGAATGGTTTTAGTTTTTCTCCATTTAGGATGATTTTTGCCATAGACTTGTCATAGATTGCTTTTATTATGTTGAGGTATGATCCCTTAATCCCCATTTTTTCAAGGACTTTTATCATGAATGGATGCTGGACTTTGTCAAATGCATTCTCTGTGTCTATTGTTATGATCATGTGGTTTTTGTTTTTCTCTTTATTGATGTGGTGTATTATGTTAATTGATTTCTGGATGTTGAACCATCCTTGTGCCCCTGGGATAAATCCCACTTGATCATGATGAATAATGCTTTTTAAGCATTGTTGGATTCTATTTGCCAGGATTTTGTTTAAAATTTTTGCATCCGAGTTCATTAGGGAAATTGGTCTATAGTTTTCTTTCTTGGAGTTGTCCTTATTTGGTTTTGGTATGAGTGTGATGTTTGCTTCATAGAATGTGTTTGACAGTTTTCCTTCTTTCTCAATTTTTTGAAAAGCTTTAGTAGTGCAGGTGTTATTTCATCTTTGAATGTCTGGTAGAATTCAGTACTAAAGTGATGGCATCTTATACCATTGTCTCACATGGCATCTCCTTGAGCAAACAGGAGAGGAAATACAACCATGTGATTCAGGGTATCCAGGGACTCCAAACTATTAAGGGATACATGGTCTAAACGGGTTTGGCCATTCGCATAAAGGCAAAGAATGTAGACTCTGGGTGAAAGATTTTTTTTTTGAGACTAGTTCTCGCTATTTTTGCCTGTGGAACCACAGGCTCATGTTGCCCGGGATGCCACAGACTCAAGCAATCCCCAGCCTTAGAATTCCCAGGTAGCTGGGATTACAGGCGCACACCACCATGCCCAAATATTTTTTGGGGACTAGGTCTCACTATGTTGCCCCAAGTGGGACTTGAACCACGATCCCTAGCCCCAGCCACTTCATAGGCTGAAGCTTATACAGGCACATGCCACCATGCCCAGCTTTGGGTGAAAGATCTTTAACTAGAGAGAGAGAATGAGCAAGAGAGAGATTTCAAATAGCAGATTCCTAACCAAACAGTAAATCACCCATCATTTCATGGGCTTGTGTCTAGCCAAAGAGGCTTGGCTCAAAGTGGGACCACTGAGTTCCAAAAGTCACACACACTCGCAGGATCCAAAAGAAAGGCATTGGGCAGGTCCCAGAGAGATGAGATGAGACCAAAATTCAGAAGGTACTATATCTTGACCATGAGGCCAAGATAACAGCTGTCATTGTTTCTGCTAAAACCATAAAGTTCAAGGAGCAGCCTCCTGACATGTCTCTCACCCATAAGCCTATTCTCCAGGTGTCTCTCCCCTCCCTTTTTATTCTTCTTCAGTTTTCCTATCTACTTCTTCCTTCCCAGCTGTCCCCATTCAGCACGGCCTAGTGAGAGCTTCAGTCCAAGGTGACTACATATGATGGGGACTGGGGAAAATGGTGCCTGTTTACTATGCTATGATCCTCCTCCCCTTTCACGGCATGACACACATCTGTAATAAATGGAGATTAACTCACAGCAGGTATAGGTTCACCTCACCTTTGTCAAATCCATTCATTGAAGTCCTAAGACACTGGGCTGGGATTGTGACCTCATTGAAGGCAAGGTCTTTGCAGATGTAATTAGTGAGGACGAGGTCATCCTGTAATCAGATGGGTCTGTGGTCCAGAAAGACTGGGGTTATTACAAAAAGGGGCTATTTGTGAAATTTGGACACAGACACAGAGTGAATAGTATGTGAATGGGAATAAATGAGAATGGGGTTGAAATGTCCACATAACTTGGGAGAATCAGGCCACTTTCAACCCTCTAGGAAAAAGGATTACACTTCCCCTGCCCTCAGAGTTCCTTATTCTTAGGGCAAGAAAGGATCTCATTATCTGGTGGTCATGGAAGTTGTCTCCATGCTGAGTCACTGAGTGGCTGTATGCATGTTTGAGTATCTGTATACACATGTGAGCACGTATATACATGTGTGTGCATGCATGGGTAAGTGTATATATGTAAGTGTGTGTATGTATGTATATGTGTGAGGGGACAAGAGAGAGTGTATTAATTTGTGTGTGCATATATGTGTGAGTGTGAATATATGTGTGAATAAGTAAGAATGGTAGACCAGTGAGCCTAAGGGAGCACGTGTGTGAATGTATGATATAGATGTATATTCGTCAGCATCTTCACTGTGTGAAAGTGTGTTAGCAGGAAGAATATTTTATGTAAATATGTGAACTTTTTTCACAAATATGTGTGTATGTATGTATAAATCTGTGTGAGTATGTGTCCCGAGCATGTACCCACATGTATGTGGTGGTTCACACATGCACATGGGTGCACACGTGACTGTGTGTAGCTACACACATGTGATTACACAGTGCACTCTTGTGTGTACATGCATGTATGTGCATGGGTTAGCTCTCATAGTAGATCTGTCAGATATTCTGTCAACTAGAAATAGAGAAGCAGAGGCTCAAGTTAATGAGGTGCAAATAACCCCTTAACGGGCCTGGCGACCCTGGGGCCTGGGTCTGCTATCTCTGAGGAAGGTTAGGGTCTCAGACCAGGAACCCTACCCTTGGGACCAGCTGGTGCAGGTGTACTTGAGGGGAATTCTGGGAGGAAGGGAGTAGCTGATGTGGACATCTTTATAAGAAGGAAATTGCTACATGTGTGGATGAGCTAGGAAGTCACCTCCCCCTGTAGAAGGAACACTATGGTACAGGAACTTAGGGGGAGTTACATCCCAGGAGTCTTTAGTGCTGGGAGAAACTGCTCATGATGGCAGAAAATAACAGGGTTCACAGGGAGTCATGACCCTCAGGAGCCTGGAGACTCCAGGGTTTTAGTCCAGACTTGCCACTGGCCTGTTGTACATCCTGAGGCAGGTACCCTGAAGTTGGGGTTTCTTCATTGTGAGGTGGCAGCTTAATGAGAGAGCCACAGCGGGCCGTGCTGGGACAGACAAGGTGCTGTCAAAGCCCTGATGTGCGGTCTTGCTAGCTGATCCTCTGGAGTTGATGCTCCCAGATGGCCAACTCCAAACTTCCCATCCCTGCTTCTACCCTCATTTTCTCCTTTCTGCCTCTCCCCCAACCTCTCCCTCCTCCTTCTCCTCCTCCGGGCTGTCATCCTGGGATGATCCCTGCACTGATGTAAAGAGAGAAAAATCTTAACCCAGCAGCTTAATAGTCACTTCAGAACTAGACCGGTGGAAGATTAAGGGTTGCTAATTTGGAACCAGGGACTGATGTTCTATAAAAAGCAGAAGCTTGGGGATCTGTTTAGTTTTTAAAAGTAAGTCATTTTAAAAACTCTGCCTACACGAAAATGATGAAGTCAGTGGAATTTGCTGGCCTCACCCCATTTCTTCTTCTGTGCATCCTCTTTTCCAGCTTCCTCTCCAATCTCTTCACATCCCCCCAAACATCTTCCTCCTCCAAACTCCAAGACAGAGGGACAGCCATGTCACTTTCACTGCCCCCTGCCCCTTGCAGAGCATCTCTGCTTTTAAAAAGAGGCACCCTGTCCTTTTGGGGGGTCTGGGAGATGGAGAAGGACAGGAAGGAGGGGACATGCCTACTGTCCTGGGCAGGACCCTCAGGACCCCCTAAGGTCCTGCAAGAAGAGACAATGGTGACTGAAGGGCACTTGGTCTGGGGGACTCACGATGTTCCTGTCAGGGGCACCTACAAGGCAGGGAGAAGACTCCCAGGAATGACCTGCTCACACTGAACTCCTTGAGCGCCTGTGGAAAATGACCCATCAGGGATCTGTACTTCCCAAGAACCCTCAGTGACACTGGACCTCAGATACTTGCTTAGGGCCCCTCAGGGAGCCTTCCTGTCTCTCCTTTGGGTGGGCGAGACCCAGGGATATCACAGTCTCCTCTCACTCTGCATGTGACTCAGGTCTGAGAGGGAAGCAGGTCTGTGTTGCTGGAAATCAGAGTGAATGCCTGCTGGTCCTCCTCCACCACAGAGCGGTCCAACCAGGGGAGCAACAGGGAAGAGTTGCATGTGGACACGCCCATAGTCACGTGCATCCTCTCGGAACGCACACACATCCTTGCACACTCATACACCCTAACTGACCTCTCAGAGACTGCTGGTCTTCCCAGTTCCACAGGGGATCTCGAGGCCTGGGGCATTCAATTCAGGTCCCTGGGTGGCAGGAAGCTGTGAAGTCAAGCTTGTCTGCTTTTGGCTTTTTGTTTTTGAGATCCTCCCTGTCTCACCACAAGCCACAAGCCACGTAGGAGGCTTTTCTTTGAGGTAAAACCCAGGATGCTCTGTGGAGGAATGGCTGCTGCGGCTACTGAGGAAATGAGGGCAAACCCTGTGGGTGGGAAGAATTGTCCACAGATCTGGGGTGATGTTGTCATGTAATTGGGAGTGGGGACTCCTGGGTTGTGGGCGCCTCTTTGCTTATAGATGTGGATGTGCAGATGGGAGACCCTGCCATGATGGGATGGGAAGACTCGAGCCCCCTTCATCCTCTTGGCCGTGACTTCCAGAGTAGGGACAGGAGGGTGCCAAGCCAGGAGATGCCAATAGATGTAAGCCTGCCCTGTGTCCCTTCAGGAAACAGGAGTGCCAGGCTGTCCAGTGGCAAACCCTGTGCTAACCAGCAGGATGTTAGCTGGCTCTGTCTCTATGGGTCCCGGAAGCTTGGCCTTCTGGGTGATCCAGTGACTACAAGTCACCAGTGAAAGGCTCCTGGGCCCCCAGCTTGCTTGCTCAATTTCCTTTATGCCAATGAAAGCCTCTTCATGGGCAACCCAGGTCCATATTCTTGTTCTTTCTGACTGAAGGTTGTAGGTTGAATCCAAGTCTGCCCTCGACAAAGGCCAGCAAGCCTGCCCTAGGGGTTCTGAAACAGCAGGCACAGAGGACAGGGAGGGGAGTTTGGGTGGCTCATCTTTTGGCTAGGTGCTGCTGCTTGTGGGGAGGGCACCCACCTGGGCACCCTTGTCTGAACCCCTCCCTCAGCCATGCCCTTTCCCCTCTGCCTGGGGACATCTTCTCCAAGGTGCTATTGTTGGCTGCATCCAGCCTTTTCTGCCCCTGCCCTGTTGATCCCAGGTCTGGAGAGAAGGGGTTTGGGAAGATAAGACCTCAAGAGTTAAAGTTACAGATTCAGGGAAATGCAGACACAGACGTGAGGGGAGAGAGGCAAGGGAGATGAGATAGAGGTAACTTAGGAAGTTTGGCCGCAACAGCCTCCAGGAGGGAGAAGAGAGGGGTGTTGGGGAAAGGAGGAGGGAAAGAAGGGAGTGGAAAGAATTGGTGAGGGGAAAGGGAGGGGAGGAGAGGAGGGAGGGAAGGGAAGGGAGGGGAGGAAGTGAGGAGGAAGGAAGGGAGGAAGGGAAGAAAGGGTGGAGGAAGGGAGGAGAGGGTAAGGAGCAGGAGGGGAGGGGAAGAGATAAGAGGGCAGAGGCTAGGCCATTGCTGAAACCACCAAGTTGGAGGGAGCTGGGGACCCAGCTGAAGAGTTTGGGTGTGCACCATATCTCCTCCCCTTCCCCCTTCCTACTTTGTTTTATTCTTCAGTGTGAAATGAAATGGTTTCAGGAGGTAGAAGGACTGCAGGAAGGTGCTCAGGCTCTGGAAGTCCAGACTTATCCAGGTGGTAACCACAGAATGTTCTAGGTCAGTAAAAGAGAAGGAAGCATTAACCTGACTTGTGACTACCTGTGACCCTTGCAGGGGAGATGCTGGGCAGAGGGCAGCAGCCTCTGTGTGTGTATGTGCATGTGTGTGCATGTGTGTGTGTTGCTCAAGACTCCTGGGTCAGGGTGAAGGGCTCTGACTGTCCCCACCTTCACCTGGAGGATCTGACTTCTTACCTACATCTTGCAGGCCCCTCTGGTAGGGGAAGGAGTGTGTGGTGGGTGCGCTGACTCTGTCTTCGGTAATCCCCACACCCCCTGGTTCTAAGATGGGAATAAATTACTTGAGAGAAGAACATGCTGTGCAAGGTGGAGGGAACAAATAGCAACTCCCCACGCCGCCCCCACGCGCAGGGCTCCTGGCAGGGAGAGGGGGTGATGATGATGAGCACCCAGGCCCCGAGACAGTGAGAGGAGCCCAAATCACAGTGAGAGGAGCCCAAACCTTCCAAACTTCAGCTTTTCTCCTGGGTGTCAGGACTCAGTCAGGGAGTGACCATGAACATGAACTTCAAGATCAGTCTGAGGCCCACCCCTGCAGCATGCCCCCCCCCAGCACATACAATTCTATAAAGCAGCTAAGTGGAAGACAGACTGATGACAATGAGGTTGGACAAGGACAGTTGACAGTTGACAAGGAACTTTGTTGACTTCATAGCAGCTTGTTCTGGGGTAGGGGTGGTACTCGGGCATGGACCCTCCAGGGTATGTATAGGCAGAAGCCCCTGGTGTGGGAGTCAACGATTCCCAGGTCTCTAGAAGATTCTCAAACCTTCCTGGCTGTGTTTCATTGCCTCTGCATTCTTGGGTCACTTTGTCAACTGCTCTGGGCAGCCACAACCCCATCTCAGGCTGCTGCCCCCGCCCTGGACCCCTCCTGGAACTTGGCTGAGTTGGCCAAATTGGTGGACTTCCAACCCCAGAGAAAGTCAGATGGCAGCCAGCAAAGTGAGAGGGCAGAGTCCTGAGCAACAGAGAGGTTGGGGCTAATCAACTATCCCAGCAGCACAGCAGGTAGAGCAGGGAGGTGGGTGGTTGCAGGCTCCTCGGAGTTCTCAGCTGGAGGCACGTGGGGGCAATGAGAAAGGACGAGGGGTGGTGGATGAGGAAGCCATTTTGCTGGACAGCTGTGATGAGAAGACACAGGCTCCATGCCTTGGACCCTTGGGGCATCCAGTTCCACTGTCGCTAAGGACCAGCCCACACATGTCCTGGGCTTGGACTTTCAGGAGATCCTCTTACCCCAAAAGACCATCATCAATCTCACTGGCTAAGTTTGGGGACCTGAGAGAGCCTCTGTTCACTGTGGGGGGAGGACCCAAAGAATCTACCGACCTCTGCCTATGAGGCAGAACCATGACCAGGACAGGGTCAAGATGGGACCCCTCGGCCTGGCCACTTCTGGGAGGTGTGTTCACCGGCCAGCCTCCCACCTGGCAGCTCCAACTCTCCAGCTGTATTCTGTGAGCGGCCTAATCACCAAGTGAAAGCCAAGTGTCTGCTGTATGCACACTCTGTGCAGGGTGGAGAATGGTGGATGGAGACATGTGAGCTGCTCTCTGCTGAGAGATGTACAGAAAGGGGACAGCAGGGACATGACCACCAGAAGTTCCTGATCTGAGCACATCCCTTCCTCCTGGTCTCTGGTCTGTTAACCTATAAATAGATTCAGTCACATCCCCACAGAGCACAGAGCTAAGGGGACACTTGCTGTGGAGGAAACACCAGCTGCTTCCTGGCCAAATGATCAAGGTCAGGGCAGAGTGAGTGTCAATCAGAGGCCATAGGGCAATCCTGGAGGAGCTCAGGCAAGACCATGAAGAAGTTGACTTGCTGCTGGGGGCTAAGAGAGTAGCAGCTGACCTCAGGTCCAAGTTAAAGTGACCACTGACTCAGAAAGCCCTCATCCTGTCTGTGCTACTGAAGAAAAGACTTCAGGTACCAGGCATAAACCACCGAGACCAAGTGGAGGCAGAGAGAGACAAGGCGGAGGCCCATCCTCTTACCGTAGCAAAAAGCATATCCCCATCCCTTGACAGACCTGGTCAAGGCAGCCTTGGAAGAAAAAGTGGCATGAACGCCATTCCTGGACACCCCACTCCTATTTCTCTGGAATCCTGCTCATGTAGACCCTCTTGCTTGCCCCCCTCCTAAGTCTCCCACATATGAAATCCTGCTTGTCCCAGTGCGGGAAGTGGTCTTTCAGGTAAGAGTTCCCATCTCTTCAGGTTGCTGACTCCTGAATAAGCCTGATTTCCTCCCCTGTCCCCCAACCCCAATACTGGTTCATGGTTTGTAACAAATGTACAGTCCCAATATTGGTCTTAATATTGGGGAACCTGCCAGGGACAGTGGCGTGCCCCTGTAGTCCAAGCGCTGAGAGGTAAGAGACCTGGAATCTCTTGAGTTCCTGGGTTCAAGACTACCCTAGGCAACATAGCGAGACCTGGTCTCGAAAAACCAGCCGGGCGCGGTGGTGGGTGCCTGTAATCCCAGCTACCTGGGAGGCTGTGGCTGGGGATTGCGTGAGTTCATAGGATCAGGACTACCCCGGGCAACAAGACCTAGTCTAAAAAAATAAATAAATAAAATAATGGTGAGCCTGGGTATGGGCATAGGAGCTCCTGCCCTATCTACTCGATATTTCTGTAAATTTAAAACTGCTCTAAATAATAAAGTATATCAAACAACAAAATCCAGCAGCCAGGAGTTGAGGTTGGCCTGCCTGTGAACCAGAATTTCTAGCTCTTAGACATGTTTTGGTGAGCTATTATTCAATACCTTTAACAAACTCCTTTTCTGCTTAAGCCAGCAGCTACAGGAATTGTGTTGTTTGCAGCCAAGAACTTAGAGGAATCAACATGACACGTACACATATTTACCTACAGCAGTTTTTCAAAAGCAGCAGGAGATTTAGAGTCATTTCCACTCTGAGTTGTTTTTATTACAAAGGGAGTGTAATGTACGTAAAGTATCTGAGGACAGAAGAAACAGGACTAATGAGGTAATGCCTGCAACTGTTTTGAGCCCCCAGGAGCTCTGAAAGGCCGGGTACCTGTATTATCATCATGAGAAAAACATGCTTTGAAAACTTTGACAGGAAGGCGGATAGAAGTGGAAATCAATTCAATTACCCTTGCCTTTCAAAACAGACAAGTTCTATGAAAGTTAAAGATAAAAGTGATTTTTTTTTTTTGCAAAGCTAATTCCTTCTTGCTTCCTCTGTTAGCATTACTGTTCTATGATCTTTCAATTATTTTTGGTTGAGCTGCCTATGACAATACATCTGAACAGCTTTAGTTTTCTCTGCCTCCAGAGTCTCTGGCAGAATATTCTCAAACTTAAAAATCTATCTCTATTACCCTTATGCCTGTTTTGAGAAGAAAATTCTTGTTCTTCTTCAGTGTTATTGGAAACTTTAAAAGAAGTAATATGATCAAAAGCAGATCAAAACACATGGTAATAAGAGAAGGAAATGAATTTTTTTGTGTTTAAAGGCACATATAAAAAATTGCCACCTCATGACACTGCAATCAACGTGGAATTGACATTTGTTCCTCCTGAAGAAGGGGCACCCTGGAATTCCTGCCATCCCTCCCGCATCTGATCTGTTGTGATGTTCTGTCTCCAAGTTCACAGTAAGGAAAAAATCAAACAAATGTGAGCAGAAATGGGATAATATAAGAATGCGTTATCCATTGTTTTAGAGAGAGACACTTATCCAGAAATTCTCCAAATTGGTCATAGCAGTTAAGACTCTGTCTTTTTTTTTTGCTTTGTTTTGTTTTTTTGAGACTAGGCTTGCTCTCTTTGCCCATGGAACCTCAGGCTCTCGTTGCTCAGGGTACTACAGACTCAAGCAATCCCCAGCCTCAGCTTCCCAGGTAGCTAGGATTACAGGCGCGCGCCACCACGCCCAGCTATTTTTTTTGGAACTAGGTCTCTCTACGGGCCCCAGGCGGGACTCGAACTGCGATTCCTAGCCCCGGCCGCTTCATAGGCTGAAGCTTACAGGCACGAGCCACCGTGCCTGGCAAGACTCTGTCTTGATTGTCACGGGTTTTCACTTCTGAGTCCCACTGGGCTGCCTTCACCCCAAATTTTCTCTTGTTTGTTTTTTCTTGTAAAACCTTACAGAGGACAAGACATGTTAGCCAACATGCCCAGGACATCCTAACCTCCCCAGCAGAGTCCTGCAGAAGATGCCTTCCTAAGGCACTACTGAACACAGTTTTAATGAACCATGTTGAAAACATGCAGCAACAACCAGCAGCTTCAAAACTGGAAGACAGGGGTCCCCATGCTTCTCCAGGCTGCTCTATGGCTATGCCTTGCCAAGCTCACCTCCTGATACCAGATTCCCATTCAGCAAAGTTTCCTCATGTGACAAACAATTTGAAATCCATCTCCAGTGCCTGTGGGGATTCATGGGCTCCCATAATGGAAGTCTGGGGGTGGGCAGAGTCCCAGAAGGTAGAGGCGATGACTCAGTTCTGTGATGCAGGGACAGGGCTGTCTTCCTTCTGTGCAGACACTTCTACCCTAAGGTCCATTTCCCCCCTGGGCCTGCAGAAATCAGTTATCTGCCCCCCCCCATGTCCAGTGGGAGACAGAGCAGGTCTGTCTGCAAGTCCCCAAGAATTCTAGGGTCACCTAGGTGGGCGGTTCCCTTCATAGGAGCACCCCAGGATGAGTGATGGGACTGGACACTGTGCAGACCCTAAATCTGGCCATGGCATCACTGTCTCCCCAAAATGACTGGCCTTCTGGGGCAGAAGGAAACTCTTTCACTGCTCTCAGCTGCCTCTGCCAGGATTTTTGGAAGGTTATCTTTGCCAAAAGCTCCAACTTCAAAGCTTTTTCTTCTTAGATGTTTTCTAGCACAGATGGGATTTGAGGGGGGAAGGAGTTTCTTGGTAATCTCTGGAAGAGAATGTTTTTCAGCCATGACAACTAGAAAACAGCTTCTAAATCCAATCTATAATATGTGATAGAGTCAAACTGATGTTTTCATGACATTCATTTCAAGATCTGATCTCCGAAAGTTTTGAGAGGAAAACACTAATGCAAACATGATCACAGCAGTGGTTCCTGGTGTCCCTAGCTTGACTTAGGTCCTCAATGTTTTGAGCACATTCAAACTTGAAAATGCCATTGTCAAGCACAATCACCTTCACCAAAAGCTATTATCTTAAGGAATTCTAAGCTATAGACCTTTCTCCAGAGTCCCTGAAACAGGGTGTTTGCAGATGTTTATCATATGCCTGATCACACAAAACTCAGCCCAGGATCCTACCCTCTGAGGTGAGCAAGACACAGCAACCAGCCTGGAGCCATCCTCATCACTGACCACCGTTGCTGGAGAGTTTCTTCCTGAGCATTGGGCAGGGTTTTGAAAGACTTCTGGTGTGCGTGCTCCAGGTGTTTTAGAGATGAGTGTTTCCCTTTGATTTTCACTCAGCATCTGCTGAGCCCAGCTGTTCTGGAACTACACCAGGACAGAAGCCCATGGATGCTTTTTCCCACCTGGCCAACTGACTTTGAAGAATTTCCACTTCAAATCTATCATCTGAGAAAATAGCATTTCCAAAGTATCTTGAGCCAGGGGCCTGATCAAATTATCATGCTCAGTTTCCTTGACAGGCTGACCATCACGAGCCATGGGGAAAGAAGGCAGTTACTCTTCACTCTTTGGCAAAAACTGAGGTTTGATGTCCTAAGTTCATTCAACGACTCATTATTTGATTGAAAAACTGGACTGGCTTCAACGACCATGTTGGTTTCTTTCTTCGCATCTTTCTCCAAAGAAAACCTTGGCAGCATCGGGATGTGAATTTTCATGAGTTTCTCCAGGACTGGGAGGTTGGCTTTTGTTGGCTTTAATCTTGGTGATAGAAAAAGCTGATCACACAAAGCTTTCTGTAGATTCCTAATATTCTTTTCTAGTTCTGTTCAGTACTGTCTATGGCACAACAACAACAACAACAACAACAACAAACAACTCTCCTGGGCAGGAAAGACAAAACATTGCAAAATATCCTCTTAAATTATTTTGACCAACAATCATTTAAATCAATGTCAATGTCAAAATTTGTAGCAACAAACAGTGCCCCAAAGCTGGGATATCCTCTTCAGTCATCCCCCCCCAAAAAAAATTAGTAAAGATGAACAGTTTTGAAATACACAGCTAGTCTCACCCTGTGGACTCAGGCAGGTGGGGGACTTGGAATGCTGAGCCCAACCTTGGGTGCCCAAAACTCTCTTCTTGCCCTAGAGCCACCACATGCCATGACAAGACTTCTACCAACTTTCTGGGCAATTTTATCAGTTCCCCCTCAAGATACAGGCCTACATAGACAGAGGGCCCTGCATCTGTCATTATGCTTTCCCATGGAAAACACAAATCCAATGCTGTTTTATAAACATGTCTTTTAAACATGCATGCTTGTATTTAAAAAGGGAGTTCGCCTACTGTGCAGTAGGAAATAGAAGAGTAATTTGGATTTCAAAGTCTGGGCGGACATAACACACACACACAAAGCTAACACAAGCTGCCTTGAAAGGTGTGCTTACTGTATTGTACCTTCATCCCTATGCTTCAGGAAACTTGTTATGTATTTGCTGTAATTTGTATTGCAAACATAAGCATATGTTTTTAATTTCCCAAATATTAGGATAGGGTGCAATCTCTTTCAGGCCTGCTGTTCTTATGGACATTCACCCCCATCAAATCCTTCCATCAGAGGAACAGTTTATAACATGGACTAAACTAGCAATGAATTTCAGAGAAGCAGGAGTTATTTTGCGAATTCTCAACCACACTAATTTTCTTCAATTAGTATTTCTTCAAAAATTAAAATGAGTGGTCTTTGGGTTATGAACGAAGATGTATATTGAAATGCTGTTTGATTGTCATTTACCTGGAATTTGGAATCATGTCTCCATTAAACAAAATGTCATGAGGCTGGCCAACATCCTATATCGTGCATTGGATCACTGCCACCACCTGCCTTATGACATTTGTGGACTCATGGCAATATAAGTCAGCCCTAAAGAGCCCAATAGCTTGATAGGTTAGGCAGAACCCTAGTTAATGCAAGGATCCAGGGTCAGGCCTGGACCCAGGGAGTAAGGAGGCCTCCCTAGAAAGGGGCTGGGATCTCCTCCTATAAATAAAAGGAAAAAGAAAAAAAGAAAAAAAAAAAAAAAGAACCAACATCCTACTGGGGATTGGGAACACTAATGTGATAGAAAGTCCATATTCAACTGTATAATGTCCCTGTGGCCAAACTTCCCCTTTTTGGGAACACCAGTTACATTAGATTAATGGCTCAAGGCCCACTCAGGGTGATGTCATCATAGCTTGATGACCTTCAAAGACCCTATTTCCAAACAAAGTCCCACCCATGGGTTCACAGGTGGATGTTGATCAACTCAGTATGGAAACCTATAGCCAGGAAGCACAACTTTAGTTTATAGACATGCAAATCTACCCTGTTCAAAAGCAGTTCAATTAACATTTTCCCACCCCTCCCCTTGGAAAGTTGGCCTTCATTTTCACATTCATTTCAATATCCTTGATCTAATGTGTTCCCATTGTTCAGATGGTCTTTAAACAAGCTGGAATGGCTGCCTGGTTCCTTCATCTGTTGAATAAGAGCTTCAACAGGTGTATGAGTTGTGATTTCACTTTATTTTAAAAATATCTTTTAGCAGTGAAAGGGAAGAAAAAAAAAGCTTAAGAGAATTCTCTTCTCCTTTAGCAAGCCCTGAGCCAGCATTGAGTAAACCGCTGAGGTAAGTCTTAGCTGTCTTCCACTGGGAATCTGCTTACCCTCCCAGGAGAGTCTTTTCAGATTCTCTATCCTGCATCCAAGAGGTTGGAGCCTCACCTGGAGCCTGAGCACCTGGTACAAAAGCTTTCTCTCACATCCCACCCACTTTCTCCAAGTCCAGGCCTACCTTCTCCATGATTCCAGGTTAACTACAAGTGGGAGTAGCTGACCTTTCCCACCCAATGCCCACCATCTTCTGCCTTTAAAGAAGATAATACTGTCTGACCTAATTTAGTTATTATTCAGTATGATATCAAAGAATGTAATTGAGATTCTGTTCCTACTTTTCCAGGTTTTTTGTTTTTTGTCTCTGAATTCAGAGTGTCTAAATTTCTTTTTGCTTCCTGGGGCATACCCATATGTGCAGAGTTAAAAATTAGCTCTTGTTAGTTGGGACAGTCTGCAGATAAAGCAGTAACTTGCTCGTAACTTTTGTTCATAACTTGCTCTCTTTTTGGATATGGACAATTTATTTTTGTAAATTTTTCTTATTTACAAATTTTCTATTTCCCCTTTTTTGAAAGTGATTTGATCTAAATTTTCCAAAGTCTCATAGGTATATAAATAATTCCACAAGGAAACTCAACTGAGAAAGTTTAAAGGCGTGGACATTTGGGCATATTACATATACATATATACTTATACATAATACACGAAGGTTTGTATTTATAGACCAAGATGTGATTGACCTTTTGTTTAAAGCAGTGACCCTGGAAGGAAATGAAGGGCTCATCAGCTCTTGATTGTTTAAATAAATGAGTTTGTTTATTTGATGGAAACTCAGTGCTACACAGTCATTAAGGAGCTTGTAGGTTTATGGTTCTGAGGATGGGTGTTAGTTTGCTGGGGCCGCTGGAATGAAGCACCACAAACAACACAAATATATAGTCCTGCCCTTCTGGAGGCTAGAAGTCTGAAATCAAGGTGACAATCCAGCCATGATCTCTTTGAAACCTGTGTGTGAAGCTCCTTCCCCTCCTTATCAAGTCTGGCATTTCTTGGCTTGTACCTGAATCCCTCCAATCGCTTCCTGGAGTCACCTGGCCTTGCCCTTGTGTGCTTTTTCCTTCTTAAAGACCACCAGTCATGCCAAGGGCACTGGTAGGCCTGGGCCCCATTACTGAGTGCTGGGACGGGGGTTGGGGTGTGGGTACCCTGAGGGGGGCCTTCTGGGCTGCACAGGAAGAGTGAGGGGAACCCTGTAGGGCACAGGTGCAGGATGGGTGGGGGCTGGAGGGGACTCTAACCTTCTCTGGTTTACTCCCCCTCCAGTCAGTCCTCATCAGCAATAAGAAAACTGCAAATAATTCAACTGAAGAGACAGAACAGGGGAGGGAAGTGAATGAAAGCGCTGGACACACACTTCTCCTGGGCAGGAAACAAAAAGTGGTTGGACAGAATCACTAAATACAGAACTGTGAGACCAATTGTGGAGATAACCTATCAGAATTACACCTACATCATCTCTGGGAGGCAAAATCCTGGTTCAGAGAAGCCTCCAGCAAGAGCAAGGTACACCCCCTCTTGATAGGGGGAGGAAGGCCACAAAAATACCGCAGCATCTGACAGCTAAACAGCAAACCATGACCCAGAAGACCAACCAGACCAACCACCAGCTGATGTCTGTCCCCTCAAGGAACTTCTCAACTTACAAAGGAGAGGAACCAGGCTCTCTAAGCCAGAGACCATAACTACAAGGCAGAAAAAACAAACAAAAAGCAACAACAAGCAAAAAACCAGAACGGAGGAGAAATTCTGCAAGGAGGACAGGCACTGATAGACTCTGAATGAGCTTGGACTGTCTGCCTGACTCAAAGTTAAGACTGGAAATCTCAGCAATATGGTCTACCATGCCCTAGGACACAGATCATCACCCAGGAAAAGGACATTGCTCTAGAAAAAGAAGACTAAAGCATTAAACATGGACCAATGAACAGTAATGAGAAAGAAGATTGAGTGACCAGAGGTGACAGTTAGGGGGATAGGGGGCATTTCCAAGGGGACCAACAACCTTATAAAGATGACTGATGTTGTAGGATATTAAAAGTAAATAATAAAAAATAAGATCATCAGTCATATAAGATCCAGCCTCTTTCAGTGTGATGTTCTCTCTTAATTACTTTTGCATAGACCCTATTTCCAAATGAGCTCATATTCTGAGATATAACAAATGAAGATATCAGTGTATTTTTGAGGGGAGACATAGTTCAACCCATAACATAACATATCATGACCCAGATGAAGATAGTTACAGCACATTCCTGAGTAGAAAGGGCTGTAAGAAGATCACATGCACAGTCTATTTGCTAACCTGGAGAAGATGCGTGAACTCCTACAGATTGGTGAGTGCTACCTTTCAGCTTCTAGGGACAACCAGGAACCTAACTGTACTCATCAAGGATGGCTTCTGACTGAGGAGGACATTTTTTTAAATTGGATTTTAAAAAAGATGTCACAGCATTCACCCAAAAGGGTTTAAGTCCAGGAATTGGATTAGAGGCCTAGATGGTTTCAAAATATAAAATACTCACATAGACCAGGACTATGCAAGGTCTTCTGTCTTCAGAGTAGGAAACAGTCCCTATGGCAGGAAAGATCAGGTTGTCCAAGCAGTGATTGACAGGGGTGGAAAAAAGTTCCAGAAAGCCAACTATCTCCATTAATAGCTGAGGTTAGGAGTTCAGTGGGGCTTCCATGCACCATGGTAAAAGGGAGTTGGCTGCTCTAGGAAGGTCTATGCTTGCAGGAATTTGGAAGGTTCTGGAAACTCTGCTATGTTTGTTATTCCTATCTTGGCCACAAGGAAAGAAGGCAGGCAGATTGGAAGTGACTGTCCCACTGCATAGCTGGAGAAGGCCCCAGGGTTTAAATGCCTCTGGTGGCTGTATTGAAGAGACACTTGTTGAAGGAAGGGGACCTTGCAGTCCCACTTGCTGGAGACTGGAGAGTGGCCTTGGGCTGGAGAGTGGCCTTGGGCTTTGTGGTGGACCGAAGCTGCATCCACCCATGTTTGGGTTCTGTATACTTGGTGGCCTCAGGGGCTTGGCGAATATGTTGACAACAACCTGTCCTCATCTCTTACCATCTTTCACTGCTCTGATTTTTAAATTGCCTGAATTATACCTGGCTCTCAGAGAGCTGTATTCTTCTCCAGCTTCCCTCTGCTTTTCCAATTCTTTCTTCATGAATCTGGAACATTTGGAGGCTATTCAGAGCAGAGGCGGCCACAGCCCATCTTTCAGGATAGTTAAACTGGAGAAACAGTGAGCGCGTGCTTGGCAAAACAGCAGCCTTCTCGCCAGTTCTCACACTTCTGTGCTGCTGATGACATGCCAAGAGCTGTTTAAAGCATTTAACATAAATTAGCTCATTTAATTCTCATTAACTAAGTGATAAAGAAGGTTATAGTTGTTCCCATCCTTCCAGAGAAGCCAAAGCTTGGAAAGTAAACAGAAGCTGGACTATTCACTGCTCAGAGAAGCACCTGCACTTTCTTGGTCTGGGACTCCAGGTCTCCCCATCAGAGGAGGCTGAGCCTGGAGAACAGTGTCAAGGTTTTGGGTCTGGTGGGGGTTGGATGCTAGTGGACCCTTCATCATCAACATGATTCTTTGTGTTAAACTGTGCACCCAGGTGCTAGGGCTGTTGGGGGACATTCCTTGTAGGTGATCTGGCCGTGAAGAATATGGGGCAAACAATGAGATGAGTCATGGTTGAGTTCCAGAGCCAAGGGGAAATGCCTGAACCATGAGTCCCATAGAAACAGTCCTGAGTTCCAGAATCTGAGGGAGGCCCCTGTTGGGTGGTGAGTGGAGACAGGAATCCCACTCTTCCTGGAGGCTGGGAGGGGTAGGTTCAAGGACAGAGGTCTTGGGTAAGGGTGGAGCCTTCAAGCTAGTGGCATTAAAGGCATTTCTGGGGGTGGGAAAGAGCTGGAGTCCTGGTTTATTCTTTACAGACATTTACTGAATGCTAATTAATAATACCTAATATTAACCAACTACTCATTCAGTTGTAGGTCTTGCATCACATCTTTTCCATGTATTGCTTTCTCAATCTTCTATTGAAAGGCAGGTGCTACCATCTTTAGAGATAGGGCTAACGCCTCAACAGGATTAAATAACTTACTAAGTTAAAAAGTGCTTGACTTTTAAGAAATGTATCAAAGTGTAGCACACATAGAGAAAAATTGCAAGTATATTGATGAATGAATTTTCTCACAGTGAAAGCATCTGTGTAGACATTTTTCAGGTTAGCAACTACAGTCACCCCAGTGTCTCCTTCCCAACCGCTGTCCCTCTACCTTACCGATGTTTGACACTCACATTGCCCGTGGAACCACAAACTCAAGCAACCTCCAGCCTCAGCTTCCCAGATAACTGGGATTACAGGCCAGCACCACCACGCCCAGTTATTTTTTTGGGACTAAGTCTCGCTGTGCTGACCCTGGCGGAACTTGAACCGCCATCCCCAGACCCCGCCGTGACTCCATAAGCTGTCATTTGCAAGCACGCGCCACTGTGCCCAGCAGTTTGACACTATTTTATATCCAACAATAGAGATTAGCTTTGCCTGAGTTTAACCTTTCTATAAATGGATTTGTACAGTATGTGCTCTTTGGTGTTTGGTTTCTTAGGGACCATTCTATTAATGCCATCCATCCACCGTGTTGAGTAGAGCATAGTCATTCTTTTTTCATGGTAGTGTTGTGTTCTGTTGTACCACATCAATATTCAATCTCTTGTGACAGGGTGAACTTTTGTTTGATTTCATCTTATTCTTGTCTTTGTCCTCTTCTTCCTCCTCCTCTTTCTCCTCCATTTCCTCCCTTTTTTTTTTTTTTTTTGGCAGGATGAAGCCTCTGTGGATAGGCTAGTCCATGTCTCTGGCTGGCCATATGTACACATTTCTGCTGGCTTTGTGCCCAGGAATGGAATGACTGTGTCAGAATGCTAGTGCAAAATGGGATTTTGAACCCAGGTGTACCAACTAAAAAATGTGCCTCTATCACCCTGCACCATGGACAGCGCCAGGCTGGGGATGTGAATCAAAACACAGCAGTGCCCCTGACTGGAGTGGGAGGAATGGGGAGCAGGAGCTTTTCTGGGGGAGTTCTGGGGGGTGTGAGGAGCAGGATCGAGTCTCTGTCTTGGCTGTCTGGGCAGGTGATGGTGTGATGAAGTATGACAGTAGCAAGAGGAGCCAATTTGGGCAAGAAGAGTGTGGGTTTGGTCTTGCCACACAGAGTCCCTACATGCCTAAGGGACTTCCACGTGGCACTATCCAGAATGCCTTCCAGCGGCGCTCTTAATGCTGAGCGAAGGGGCCCCTGGTAGGTGAAAAGCCAAGGATCTGAGGAAACTTCCCAGGAGGGTGGATGCAGAGAAAAGAACTTTGTGGGACAATGATCTGGTGACCTATAAATTTCAAGTAGGATGAGAGGAAGGGAAAGTGGGGAGCATCTAGAAAAGCCAGATATAGGGCTCAAGGAATGCTGAGTGACTGTCAGACCCCCAGTGTGGATACCAAATGCTCATTTTAGGGCCCCCCTTTTTAGCTAGTAGACTTTTCCTGGCAAGTCTGAGCAGCCTGGGTGCTGATGACCAGAGCTGTAAGCAAGACCCCAGGCAGGGCTGTCTGGGGAGATCTGGAGGAGAGCCTGATAAGAGAGGAATTTGGTGAAGCCTCTGGGAATTAGCCTTACTGGGAAGAATGAGGGTGTGGTGCTGGGTGTGTGTGTGTGTGAGGGGGAATAAACAGCATGAGGAATTGGAAATTTGGATTTGGTAAGACCTGGGGGGCAGGCACAGGAAACTGAAAGCATTAGGAACAGGAATGGAGCAAGAAGTTGTGTGGGAATGTGTCAGAAACCTCTGCAGCCAGAATAAAACAGTTTTCTCCAAATTCCCACCACATACGATTGCGCTATTTTAGTTTCCAGTGTTTTCAACACCAAAATGTCCACTTTACCCTCTAGTGCCTGTTCCTGTTGAATGACAGTGGTTCATAGATGACCACCTGGTGATCAAGCAATGAGGGACTTACTGTGACCAAGTTCTTCAAAGGAGATGACTGCCCCATTTGACAGCTCAGCACCTGGGGTCGTGGGGGTGGGGACCCTGCTGAGGTTTCAAGCTGTGAATGTCCTGGTATATTCTGCTGATAGGAAAGACTAGAGTTTACTGAGGAAGATTAAATAAGCAGCTGTCAAGGCACCTTGATATCTGGGGCAAAGAGGGAGATAAAGTAGGAGAGAAAGCCCAAATCAAAGAGCCCCAAGAGGACTGGTTTGGGGCAAAAGAAAGAAGTTCATTTGGAGACATTTTTGGCATCTAGGAAAAATATTTGAAATACAGGTTGATGTAGTTCAGAAATCTTGGGTTTAATTTTTGTTGTTGTTTGTTGTTGTTAATGACGTGTCATTATGATACACCATTGTCTATTTTTTCACAGTAAAAGATTTCTCCCCTCGGTGTGATCACCATAGTTTTCTCACCATCAAGGCATTCACAGCCCACCAGACTCTTCTCCCCTCCTGTTCCCCCCCCCACCTCTCTGCTCTCCTCCCTTCTTGAATGCCCCAAATCTATGATCCACATTTAAGGGTCAGTTTTAAAGCTTGTCTTTGTCTGATTCTTTGTTTGGGTTCTTCATATTCCACCTACAAGTGATACCATCTGGTATTTATCTTTCTCCTTCTGACTCACTTTGCTTAGAATAACCCCTTCTGGTTCCATTCATGTTGCTGCAAATGACATGAGTTTATCTAAGTAACAGTCCATAGTATATATGTACCACATCCTCTTGACCTATGCGTCTGTTCTGGGACATTTAGATTGTTTCCATGTCTTGGTTATTGTAAACTGTGTTGCAATAAACATAGGAGTTCAGGTTTCCTTTTGAAATAGTGCTTTTGTGTCCTTGGGTGGATTTCTAAGAGTGGAATTGCTGAGTCATATTTTAGATCCATTTTGAATCTTTTGAATAAACTCTATATTTCGTTCCATAGTGGCAGACCAGTCTACAGACACACTGTGAGAATGTTCCTGTTTCTTTTTTCTCCCACCAGCATTTGTTGTTTCTGATTTTGTTTGTTTTTGATAGAAATGTTATTTAAAGGACAGATTATCTGAATCAGGAATTTGGTCTTATTCCTCTGGCAATCTAGGGAGAGAGTACTTTGTTCCAAGAATCTGGGGTTCAAAGAGAGAGTGGACCTGGGATGGTGAGCCACGGATAACTGTGAGAAATAAGGAGCAAAAGAATGACTGTTAAATTAAAGTCAGCAGTGACCTTGGACTGTCTTCTGTGGAGTGTACATGTGCTCGTGGGTGTGCTTGTGAGTATGTGTGCATGTGTATTTCTGAAGTTTGGCATTAATGCTCTTTTGAGAAAGGTGGATGGATTTCAGGCAGGGAGAGTGGGGACAACTGGAACCATTCACTCTACAGAAGAGTGACAAATGACACAAGTAACCTGGTCTGCACCCTGATACCAATGCCGTGATACCAATACCACACTTTGTTAAATATGAAGAAAACTTGAAAGGAGTTAACAAGTTGATTTTCACCTTCATCTCTTCTTTTGGTTCTATTGCCAGCATTTTCATTTGGCGAGAGCAGGTCTTCTCACTTGGGTCATCAAGACTCAGACTGGTGCTCCCTTCAGCATCTCCCTCTCTGTTCCAATATATGAATTCCAGCAGGTACCGGAAGAGATACAAGTAGGTGTCTCTTCAGTGACATCTCAGTCTACCCTCCATCTGGGTGGTCTACAGCCCCAATGCTGGTAAGTCTAAGGACACTCACTAACTGCACAGCTTGGGAGCTCATGGTGAGCACAGGATCTTATCCTCCAGGGTAATTGCAAGCTTTCAGAGGAGGAGCTGGAGTGTTGACTATTTCTCTCATCAAACAAATGCTTAATTAATAAGTGCTATGGAGGAACAAGCTTGTTGGAGGGTGGGGGGAGGAAGAGGTTTGTAGTAACAGAGAAGAAACCACAGTCAAGTCTCAAAGGGCAGAGGGTCTCTGTTGCCTGCTGGTGGGTAAGTCAATGGCTGTCACAGGAATGTGGGAGGGGGTTGTGTGCAGAAATCTGGGTTAAAATGTGCATCTTGAGGTGCTGACTGCATCTGTTTTGCTTAAATATAGATTGAATAAGTCCAGATTAGGAGAGGGAAGAATAGATCCTTGGGGTCTGATTGTGATAAACTGAGAATATTTCTAATGCAAAGATAGAATACCAAAATTTCTGGTGAATTGCTGAATTTGTACCCTGACAGCCATGGCAGTGCAGGCAGCTGCCTTCAAGAGTAAAGTGTGCCAAAGAAAACTTGTCCCTGAGGTCAGCGTGGGAAAGGGTAAGTAGGACACTTGTGGATTCTGTGGGGGTGGAATTGGTATTTGGAAAGCATGAACTCATGGTTTCCAGGTTGGGCAGGATGGGTAGGTTTTGGGGAGTATTTGAAGTTCTTGGGTAGGAGTGACAGGGAGGGAGCTTCCTGGAGCCTGGGCAGTGACAGAGGCCAGGGACACAGGAGTTTCCAGCTGTGGCTCTAGAGGGGAGATCCAAAGAAGGAGACTGCCTCTGTTCCTCTGTAGAGTGGAGGGGAGAAGACTTTTGGGGAAGCGTGGGTAGGGCTTCAGGGGGTGGGGGAAGATGGAGAAAATATCCATGGGGACTTGAAGGGTAGGATGGTAGGTTCACACCCTGTGTAACCCGAATTACTGGAGCCTGGATTGTGACAGGGACAGCAAAGAGACTGCTGGGACTGGAGGAGAGGGTTCAGGTAGGGACAGGAGGGAGATGGGGCTGTTACAGCAAAGCTCCTCTGGTCACTTCCTCTAGGTCTGTGAAAAGATGCAGCCATTTAAAAAATGGAACTGGGCACCATTTAAAAAAAAATCACATTCCTGTTTTGTGTGAACTGGACCAAAAAAGCTTTGGACTGAGCCAAAAAAAAAATAATTGCTTTAAACAACTAGTGAGCAAACAACTGTCTGAGTGGTCATGGGTTCACAAGACCAGTGGTCATGCACCTCTTGCTAGAGAACTGGAGTAACTGGACTATGTGTGGCCAGGATGAGGATAAGCTTGTTAGCACCGCTCAACTTCTTTGTACCACCTCATTTCCTCTTTTCTTCCATTAATTCACACCCTACCCCCACCCCCTGTACCCCCCACAGACCCACCTTTGTCCCTCCCCACCTCTGTTTCTCCTAAGGGCACAGTTTTGGTATATTCATATATGTGAATATTGTATATTCATATATGTGAATACTGTATATTCATATATTCAATATGAATATGGTATATTCATATATATATATATATACTTTTTTTTTACATCATTGCATTCCCCAGGGTTCTCCCATGACCATATCACCCATGAACTGTTATTTTGATCTGATTTCTCCCTTCCTCTTCCCACTCCCTAGCTGTTTGCTTTAGTTCTGTTGTTAGCTTGTTTTGACATTTTCTCGATCTTTTGTTTGTTTTCCCTATATCCCATGTTTAAGTGAGACTACAGGATTTCTGACTTTTTCTTTCTGACTCATTTCCACTAACATGATTCCTTCTTGGTCCATCCATGTTATCACAAATGCATCATGTTGTCTTTTTTATTGCTACATAACATTCCATTGCGTAAGTATACCACAACTTTTTCAATCTTTCATTAGTTTGAGGGCATTTAAGTTGTTTCCAAATCCTGGTTATTGTAATCGTGCTGCAACAAACATCCAACTACAGATGTCCTTTTGAATTCATATTTTGTTATCCTTTGGATAGATTCCCAATAGTGGAATTTCTGGATCAAATGGTAGTTCCATTTTCAGTAGGTTCAGGGTCCTCCACACAGTTTACCATAGTGCCTGGACCAGTTTGCATTTCCACCAGCAGTGTAAGAGTGTTCCTTTTTCTCCACATTCAGGTCAGCATTTGTTGGCCTTTTTGTTTGTTTGTTTGTTTTTGATAATGATACGGGCCTTTTTTACTGGTGTAAGATGATAGCTCATTGTGGTTTTGATGTTCATTTCCCTGATTAGTATGATGGTGAGAATTTTCTTTTTTAGAAATTTGTAGTGTCTTTTTCAGCTCTTCTCCCCATTTTTTTAAAATGGGCTTTTAGCTTTGTTTTTGTTTTGTTTTGTTTTTGAGACTAGCTTTCACTATTTTTGCCGGTGGAAACGCAGGCTCACATTGCCTGGGGTAACACAAACTCAAGCAATCCCCAGCCTCAGCTTCCCTGTAGCTGAGATTACAGGCACGTGCTCCCATGCCCAGCTATTTTTGGGGACTAGGTCTTGCTATGTTGCCCTGGGCGGGTCCCGAACTGCAATCCCTGGTCCCAGCCATGCGCCATAGGCTGGTGCTTACAAGCACATGCCACCGTGCCTGACCCTAGCTTTGTTTTTGTTAAGTTGTGTGAGTTCTTTGTGGATCTTTGATATCAGACCCTTATCACTTGTATGGAGAGCAGCTGGGTGTTTTTTTGTTTTGTTTTTTGTCTCTTTTGTTGTACAGAAGCTTTTTTATTTGATGTAGTCTCAGCTGTTTATGTTTTCCTTCTTTTTTTTTTTTTAGCATCTGTAGATGGATCCTGAAAGAGGTTTCTGAAGTATAAGTCTTGGAGAATTTTGCCTGTATTTTCCTCTAGGTATTTTATGGTTTTTGGTCTTACATCCATGTCTTTTATCCATTTTGAGTTGGGTTTTGTACATGGTGTGAGGGAGTAATCTAGATTCTTTTTTTTTTCGGATTTTTTTTTTTTTTTGCATATAGTGGTCCAGTTTTCCTAGCACCATTTATTGAAGAAACTATCCTTATTCCAATGTATGTTTATTGCTCCCTTTGTCATAAATTAGATGACCATACATGTGTAGCTTTATTTCTGGGCATTCAATTCTGTTCCATTGGTCTATGTATCTGTTTGTTTTTTTTTGCCAGCACCATGCTGTTTTAATTATTATGGCTTTGTAATACAATTCAAAGTCTGGGAGAGTCCTCATTCTCTCTTATTTTGGTCAAGAGGGCTTGGCTATTTAAGGTCTTTTATGATTCCAATTAATTTCAATAATTTTTGTTCTATTTCTTTAAAGAATGTCATTGAAATTTTTATTGGAATTGCATTGAATGTCTAGATTGCTTCTGGTAGGCTGGTCATTTTGCTAATGTAATTCTTTCACTCTATGAACAGGGAATATCTTTCCATTTCTTTGTGTCTTCTATTTCTTTTAACAATGCTTTGTAGTTTTGTTTAGATAGGTCTTTCACATCTTTTGTTAGGTTTATTCCCAGGTATTTAATTTTCATTGGTGTGATGATAAATGGAGTGGTATTTAAAATTTTCTCTTCTGTGCTTTGTTTGGTTTTGCATATAGGAAGGCTACTAAATTTTGTGTATTGATTTTATAACATGCTACCTTATTGAAATGGTTTATTGCTTCAATTAGTTTTTCTAATTCTTAAATTAGACTTCTTAAATTATTGGACTTCTTAAAATATCATGTCATCTGCATACAATGATAGTTTCATTTTTTCTTTCCCTATTTATATTCCTTTTATATCTTTCTCTTGCCTTATTGCCCTAGCTAGGACTTCTAGTACTATGTTGAAAAATAGTGGTGAGAGCAGGCATCCTTGCTTTGTTCCAAATATTAATTCATTTTTTTCCCATTAAGGATGATGTGGGTTTGTCATATATGGCTTTCATTATGCTGATATGTTCTTTTTATCCTGAAATTTTCAATGGCTATCTTCACGAATGGATGCTTAACTTTATCAAATGCATTTTTTGTGTTTATTGATATGATCATATGGTTTTTGGTTATTTCTTATTGAAGTGATAGATTATGTTGATTGATTTTCCGATGTTGAATCATTCTTGTGCCCCTGGAAGAAATCATATTTGGTCATGATATATAACCCTTTTTATGCTTTGTTGGATTTGGTTTGCCAAGATTTTATTTAGAATTTTTGCATCTTTGCTCATTAGGGTGTATTATCTATAGTTTTCTTTCTTTGTGCTTTGTTTGGTTTTGGTATTAGTGTAATGTTTGCTTCATAGAATGTATTCTGCAGTTTTCCTTCTTTCTCATATTTTGGGAAGAGTTTTAGTAATACAGGCACTATTTTATCTTTGAATGTTTGGTAGAATTTGTGAAGCCGACTGGTCCTGAGCTTTTGTTTTTAGGGAAGTTTTGATGACTGCTTCAATTTCGCTGTCTGTGATTGGCTTAGGTCCTTTATTTCTCCTTTGTTCAACTTTGGGTGGCTGTATAATTCTAAGAATTTGTTCAGATTTAGTTGAATCTGTGTGTATCCTGTGTACAATCCTTTTGCAACTGGGCAAAGGATCTAAAAACTCTCATTGAGTCAGGGCCTCTCTCACTGGTCTCACTGCCACAAATGCAAATAAAGGGGCCTTTGGTAACATGAAAAGGGATCAATGATTTATTCTACTCAAACAGATAGAGGGAGAGGAGGACAGTGGCGTAGAGGGAGAAGCCATGGTACGTGTAGGCTGTAGGTACGGGGGTGCCACTAGGGGAGTCTGCTGCTGCTAAACTCTAGGCTCCTCCCACGGTTTGTGTGTGAGATCTCCAGTCAGTTTCAGCAGGTGTGATGAAAAATGATGGTAAGTTCATGTGCCTCTTCATTGTATAAGGCTCCCCAATATCGCTTAGCTCTGCCCCTTCCCAGAAGCCCCTTTAGGCATGATATTTCTGGAAATCAGACCAAAGCAGGTGTGACAACCTCCCTCCCCTTGGGCAGTTGACAGAGGGCAGGAGTCACGCCTCATCTACATCAAACCTTTCCAACACCTTGATCCCAAATGAATACTCTTTGCCTTTGTAAAGGTCCTCTGGATTTTAAGGACAACACGTCCTAATTCAAACCCCTTCCAACAGAACCTTCTCTAGCCCTCTGGCCTAAAATCACATGCCATTTCCTTCTGGACATGTAATGCAATGCTAGTGAACATGCTGAGTAGCTCATGTATTTATTTTTATTACAAGTTTCTCCAACAGAATAGAGGTACATGAAGGCCAGGGGTTAGAGGTTGAACTGTTTTCCCCTAAAATTCATGTCTGGATGTCCTCAGCCCCCAGTACCTTGGAGGGGCACGTTATTTGGAATTAAGGCTGTTGAGGATATAATTAGTTCAGATGAGGTCATTAGAGTGGGCTCCAATCCAGCACAACCCAAGTCCTTATAAAAGGAAGATCTGCAAAAGGACACAGCGAGGGGGAATAGTTAGTGAGGATGGGGGCAGGGATGCTCCTCTTGGTCAGAGGTGCCAGTGAAGTCCAGAGGCCCAGGGAGAGGCCCAGACCAAACTCTTTCCCAGGACTCAGAAGGAGCTAATCCTTCTTGATCCTGGATTTCTATCCTCCAGAATTAGAAAAAAGCAACTTTTCATTGCTTAATGACCTTGGCAAATAAATATAGCAGGAAATTCACATTTCGTATTTCATTTTTCTCTGGGTTTGCTGACTGAGTCTCTCTCCCTGGTTGCACTGCATGTTCAGTCTTGGTTCCCAGTCTTTGGCTTTGTCCCTAGGGACACACTTTGATGTGAAACCCACCCCAGAGACCTTAGGCCAAATGGTAGACATCCACCAAATGGCATGACTCATAATGTAATTTAAAGATTCTGATTTAGTCATTGCTTTGATTAGTGAATTTATGTTCAGGGAGGGAGAGTGATGGGTGACAACTTGTATGTAGGTGTAGGGGAGCCTAAATCTACCACCCCTAAATATATCTTTTTGGCAAAAAGTAGCTTTCATGGGAGGGCCTCTGAAGGTTGGGGTAGAAGTTGCTTTTAAAAAGTTCTTTACTTGTAAACTTCTATGAGAGCATCTTCTGGGGAGATGTGACCTTTATCTCCCTTTTTGATGGATAAGGCAGGGTTCAAATCTGCCTACCTTTGT
The DNA here is from genome assembly GCA_004024945.1 of Uropsilus gracilis. Lineage (NCBI taxonomy): Eukaryota > Metazoa > Chordata > Mammalia > Eulipotyphla > Talpidae > Uropsilus > Uropsilus gracilis. The sequence goes on from PVHY01009064.1 coordinate 55,544, forward strand.
CTTCTCTGCTTTTCCTGGTAACCTCCCCCAAAGTCCTTCTGTCTTAGCCTAGCTATATAAGATGGCATCTGAAGCTACATGGGAGGTCACTCAGTCCTGCAGGGTTTTCTTGTTTGTGTTCTGGAGCTGTACTGCTTGTTAAAAACTTCTTTTAATCCTTTCTTTGCAGTAACTGGTGTGCTTACACAGTGCAAAGTATGCATGGGTTTTAAAGGGAACCACAGGTCCTCTAGGGCCGTGTCTGGAAACCCTGCATCTTCCAACCTCAGCTGCTGTCTTTTTTTTTTTTTTAAGTTTCCAAAGATCCAAAGATTTAAAAGAATAAGAAAAGGTTGGTTTCTGCGGCCAGTGCTCTATACCTGAGTTTGTGTGTATCTGGAGGGTTCAGGAGAGGCAGGTGGGGTCAGGGGCAGTGCCCTGCCTTGGCGTCCAGCCTTCTCTTTCCTTTAAAAGCAAAACAACAGGTCCCACGTAGTGTCATTTATGCCAAGGTCCCTCCACTGCCACCCCCACCCCCTGGCTTAAAACCTAATCTCACTGCTGTCAGCCTCTCCCAAGAGTGGAATTTTCAACCAATCCATCTGGAAGTTCCTGGTCAGCACTAGTAAGGTCATCTTTTGTTTTCTGATTTTCCTCTTTTTTTTTTTTTTATTTAATAAAGTTCTATTTTTCAAAGTGCAGAATTAGTGGGACCTGTTGATGCCTCTTCGCCAGCAGTTAGGGTGCCTCACTCTTGGTGTTTCTGCTGTAAATTATTTGTGCTCTGTTCTGTGAATCTAGTTTGGTAAATCCTTTACTGAGGAGTCCCTGTATGTCTGCCCTGGTCAAGGATCTGTGCATCTTCAGTCTCTCTGACACAACAGCTGGAATGATGATCTTATAGCTAGGTGTTCCTCACACAAGTTGCACGTGGCTTTGTCAAACATGACAGGTTGTTGAGCTGGTCCGAGCTTGGGACCACTTCTTCCCTTTGCCCCCAGAGTCGTTTACTGGGTGTTTGTCTTTCTTGGTTGACTTTCTGGTTTCTTTCTTCTTCTTACCACCCCTGGGTGGCAGAGTGAAGCTCAGAAAGCAGCAGCTAGAACCAGCAAGGTCATCCAAGTGAGGAGACCCTGCCTTCCCTTAAGAGAGGGGTGGCTGGCCGGGCTTGTGCCTGTAAGCTTCAGCCTATGAAGCAGCCAGGGCTAGGGATTGTGGTTCGAGTCCCGCCTGGGGCCCCTAGCAAGACCTAGTTCAAAAAATTAGCTGGGCGTGGTGGCGCACGCCTGCAATTCCAGCTACCTGGGAAGCTGAGGCTGGGAATTGCTTGAGTCTGTGGTACCCTGGGCAACGAGAACCTGTGGTTTCACGGGCAAAAATAGTGAGACCTGGCCTCAAAACAACAACAACAACAAAAAGTGAGGGGTGGCTTTGTTTAAAATCATCTTTTCTTTTTCTTTTTCTTTTTTTTTGAGACCAGGTCTTGCTAGTTTTGCCCATGGAACCGCAGGTTTATGCTCCCAGGGGTACCACAGACTCAAGCAATCCCTAGCCTCAGTTTCCCAGGTAGCTGTGATTACAGGCAAGTGCCACCACACCCAGCTATATATTTTTGGAACTAGGTCTCGCTACGTGCCCCCGGCGGAACTCGAACCATGATCCCTGGTCCCAGCCGCAGCTTCCTAGGCTGCCGTTTACAGGCATGTGCCACCATGTCCTGCTAAAATCATCTTTTCTTTGCCAACTCTCTCTCAAACTATGAAGACCTTTTGTTTTATGCAAATCCTGGTAGGTTCTTTTTACTTGCTGGTGGAATATGGACCAATCCATAAATCCCTTAATATAGCCCAATATATTTTTAAATTTATTTGGGTGAATTTTGTTTTTGACAAGGGATTTGTTTTGTACCGAACAAATTGGTGAAGTGTCTCTGACATGCTGGAAATGAAAGCTGGCTCCCGTGTTTGGTGAGCTCTCAGGTGATAAGGAAGGCAGCAGGAAAACAGGAAGAGAGTTTTCCAAAACTGATTGAAAAGCAGAGTAAATGACTGGAGGGGCAATGATAGGATGTTTGCCCTAAACTGTGGGGAGATCAGGGTGTGTCCTGAAGGAGTCTTCTGTTGAAAGGCCTTTTAACAGCTTTTCACAGCACACAGGACTCCATAACTAGCCTTAAAATTCTAGCCATCTTTATTTGGATGGAGACCCAAGGCATTTTGTCCTTGGAGCAAACACACTCTCCAATCATACCCCTTTTTGCTAATTCCCGTTAAGAGCAGGAAAAAGGTAGAATTGGCAACTAGTGAGCACACACATATACTTCTCCCAAATATTTAACCACAAAGACAGAAATCCTCCTGAAAAGAGTGAGTTTGAAAGTGAGATCCTAGAGGCTTCCACCAGCTCAGACTGTAAGGGAGGTTAGTGCTGCTGTCAGCTGCAGAGAGTGTGGGTCAGAAAACCGCTAATCTCCTTAGTACAGAGGCCCAGAAATCCAGAGACTCCCTAAGCAGGTCAGAAAAACAGGTAGGTTCTGTACATGGACTTCAGGGTTCTCTCTGCTGCTTTCACTTACTACATGCAACTTTTTGTAAAAATTCTAAACCAAATAATTTGTAAAAATTCTAAACCAAATAATTTTGATTTATTTTAAACTTTTTTTTGAAAACAAGTGAAAACCAGTCCATTTGTTTTTC
>PVHY01009065.1:0-26123 GCA_004024945.1 Uropsilus gracilis
CCCCAGTGTGACACGCAGACCCTGCGTCAGGCCAACCCTCTACATGTACTTGGAGACCAATGAAAGCAGTGTCCACAGGTGTCCTCTCTCTGGTCCCCTCCCTGGCTGTGGGCTCCACAAGCCACGTTCCTCACTGTCCCCCAAAGATGGGTTCCGCAGCTTCTCACTTGATACCGAAATGAACAGGGCATCATCACCCACGGGGTCTTCAAGAGGCGTGTCCTCTCGGACATCTTTTCTGGCTGCTTTAAGATCCTCTCAGAACTTTCCTGAACCTGGCACTGGCTTTTAGCCTTACCAGAGCTGACTTTTCACACATGCCCAGCTTGGCTGCCAAGGACCTGGTGAGGGCTTCCTCTCTCAGCCAGCCTGGGCCCACGTTCATGGATGCCCCCACCCCCCTTCTCATTCTCAGGGGCTATTGACATTCTGGGCTGTGTCCATGCAGCTCCCAGATGGTCAGGCACAGGCCCCACTATGACTCTAGGAGTGCCAGGCAGCTCACAAAGCTGCTTGAGGCCCACCGGCGATGCCTTGACTCTCATCTCCTGGGGTTGACAGATGATCCATCCACGGACATAACAGCCTCCCAAAGCCACCCCCCCACTTCCCACGGAACTGCTCAAGCCCATCAGTGGTCTCACTGGTGGTCTCATCAGTGGTCTCACTGCCCCAGGGGTATCTGTGGGTCCTTGAGGGCATCTTCCCTTGAGGGCATTCCTGAGTCCCCAGTGTCTCCAGCGATGTCCCCAACTCCATCTGCCCTGCTGACTCTCGCCACATGTCTGCGCTGAACTGTCCCACTGTCCATGCCACTGTTAGTGTCCTCTCTGTCTTCATTGAACCATCCAGCCGATGGCACCAGAAGTTGGGCAGCCATTCTACCCTCATCACCAGTTGCAGGGGAGACATCGGGCTCTCCAATCTGTGTAGATTCTTTATTGGTTGGAGCAGTTATACACACACACCAGGCAAGACAGGGCCAGGGACCAGGCGGCGGATGAGCCCATCAGATCCCCAGGAATCTCCATGCTCTTTCTCTGGTCAGTCTGTCTGTCCGTCTGTCTGTCTGCCTCTTCTTCGTGTGCACTCGCTCATCTTTCATGTTCATGTGCACACTTTCCCCACATTCATGCTCTCTGCGCCCCTCTATCCCTCTCTCCCAGGCCCAGGTGTGCCCACGTATACACACCCCCATCCAGGCTGCACAGTCATGTAACACCCCAGGTGCTGGATGGACATTAGGCTGATGGAGGCTAAAGCTTGACTAACTCACGTAGCCTACAGAGGGAATCAGCAATATAAAACAATGGTGTATTAAGTTATTCAGTTTTTCATGTATGAGGAAAATTTTCATTCCCCCCACCACCACCCCTGGGTCTTGCAAGACCCATCTAATGTTTAGTTTTAGAGCAATGGTGACCTCAAGTGACTGATAAGGTAACTTTTAATTAACGCTGAAGTAAAAGATTCTTACCAGTCTAATACATAATATGTAATAAATATATAGCATATATAATACATAACATATGATTATTTTATAATGCAGCATATATTTATAATATGTAGTGATGGACAAACATTTGTTTTTATAATATATGTAACATAAATATATTAAAAATATAATCTATATAAATATATTTGAAGCATAATGGGTTTCCTTTTGAAACATGCTTTCATTCTCTCTTGATAGACTATAAAAGGTTTCAGAGCACAAATTCCCTGTTTTTATGATAAGATTAAAACCAAGTAGTGCTTAGATTATTATTTAAAATCATCAAGAATAATGGAGATCATTCTGAAGAAAAAGGGGGTTTTCAAAACTGTAAAGAATAAGAGCTTTAAATAAAAGAAATTAGAGTCAGGGTACAAAAATCACACAATTTCCATTTACTATGTTCTGGTCATAACATGAAAATATGTTGTTTTATCAGATGCTACAACTAAGCATACAGAGTAGCTCATTAATAAATATTGACATAAAGTACTGAGTTATATCTGACTGTTCTCTCTAATGAAAGCATTTTGCAATTGTCATCAAAGTTCTTAGATGCACTCTCCCATTTTTTACAAAAAACTGTAAAGATTTTTTGAAGGTTCTAATGAATCTGAAATCATACCTAAGAAGAGTCTTTCACCTATACATCTGAAGTGTGTACGTGTGCATTTGTGTGTGTGTACCGGTGCCCCTGTACATGTGAATATGTGTGTTGGGGTAGGTAAATACCAAATTTAGCCTGATCAGAGTGAGTTTAATCAATGTGAATGGAAGATACTTGAGACTCTAGATATTAAAGAAAGGTGAAATGACTGTAATTTTCTGTTTCCTCTGGAAAGTTCCTAGCTTGTGTCTTCAACTTGCTCATTTGGATAGCTGAAACTGATGAAGAGAATACTAGTAGAAATTAAGATAAGCTAGTTAACCCCAAATCTGATTTTATTGTTGGACAATCTTCTTACTTTTCTAATTTAAATAGGTGAAAATGCCAACAAATATACACTCTAGGATTGCAGAGGCCAAAACATTTCTTCTGAGTTGAAATGAACAGAGCATTTCTCCTCTCTAATTCTATTCAGACTTCACCAGTGGAGGAAGAATATATTAATATCTGAAATTTCGGATAGTTTCATAAAGTAAAAGATTTTCTTTGATTGTTCAGGTTGAAAATATTTCACCAGTTGTTTGCCTTCAGACTCTGGGTTTCCACCGACCGAATATTTTGTATCTCCTTGGATGGCTTTGCCAGGTTTTCTTTCCTTAGGAAATGAGTTGGAAAACATCAGTGAGACTTCAAAGTGAAGGCTTGAGGTTATCTTGTGATTTATGAAATGACTATTTCCATCACTTATCAGAACACCAAGTCCTTCCTGTGGAGCTGCAAGCCCAGTTTGTGAATAGAATAAGTGGCTGCTGATCAAATTCATCCTAAGAAGGAAATCTTCTGAAAGGTTCATACCAAAATTCTTAAAAGTTTTGTAAGGCCCAGAAAAATTTCCAGAACTTTCCAGGAAAAGTTTTGGAAGTTGAAAAATACAACCTTGTTTGCTTAAGTTACGCTCAGTGTTTTACTTTACCAAAAAGGGTCTCTCTTGCGCACGCACTCACTCGCTCTCATTTCTGCTGATTTTCCCATTTTTCAGTTCTCTCAGCAACTGGGGGTCAAAAGCAATGAATCTCATTATTAATATGTCTTTGTCTTATAATTTGAATTAAGAAAAAACTCTCAATTTTCCCTCCTCCTAAAATAAAAAGCACAGGTTAGGAAACCTCACAGTAATAAAAATATAATAAAAGCAAAAACAAATAACACTTTCTATGCTGCTCCAGAGATTTTTTAGCAGTTCTTGGGGAACTTGGGAAAAATATGTTTGATCAATGATTTTTAGTGTAAGGTTTACACACCAGTGTACAGTACGAAATGGTCTCTGAGGACTTTTGCAGACTTAGGAATATAAAGTCTATTCTGTGGTAATAAAACATTTGATAGAAACTAATTTCCTCACCTCAAAGTTGACAGTTCTTCAAACAACAACCTCTGAATCACTCCGCCCCCATGCTAACATGAAAGAACCACTCATTTCAATGGAAACAGAGAAATGAGAGAACAGAGGGAAAAAAATATCAAGTTAATTAGACATGACATTTTGAGAATTGCAGAGGCAACTCCCCGCAAAGTGAACTTTTCATTTTTCTTTCCTTGTGTTATTATGTAAATGCATCCATCAGGGTTCCATCAGAACCAAGTTGCTGGACTGGAGTGGGGGTAACTGAGAAAAGTTTTGCCAAGAGATTATTAACTCAAATGTGGGTAGCAAGAGAAGACCTTAAGAAGTGATAGCTCTTAGGCAAAAGAAGAGGAAAACTTCCCCAGCTTCTAAGAGATTTGGTGCTTCCCACTTTTAATTATGGCATTAGGTTGGGGGACTGCTTGCTACACCACAGAGAAGAAGTTAGAGGACTCCATCTCCTACTCTTCCAAAGTTCCAATGTGCTATTTGGATACTCTCCTGGATCAGTTTTAGGTTCCCTTACTCTCTGGTGTTCATAATAGCAAGTTTTTTTTAAAGAACAAGCATCAATGATGCTCCAAATATAGAATCAATCTCTTTCAGGCTAGGGGTTTAGCAGCACCATCCATGTAGGAACTTATCACAAACAAGGTCATTTGCTTACATCACCCAAAGATTTAGCTTCAAGGTTCTTGATTCTGTTGGCATCCACAGCTTCTCTGGGTCCATGTCTTTCTTAGTAACCAAAGACTCCACTTCTCCACATGGAATCTCTCTTCGCTTAGGCTTGTTAGGGACTGAATGCGTCCTGCCAAAATGTCTACATTGATGTTTTGACTTCAAATATCTTAGAAGATGACTCCATCACAGATTGCATTTTGAAGAGATGATTAAGTTAACACGACATGGTTATAATGGGCCCTAATCCAATATGATCCATTGACCTTAAAGAAGAAATACGGCTTCACAAAGGCACACCAAGATGTCTTTGCACAGGAGAAAACTATGAAGGAGTGTAGCAAGCTGGTGACCATCAGCAAACCAGAGAAAGAAGCCTCAAAAACACAGCTCATCTGCCATATTAAAATTGCTTTTCTGCATTCCAATATTGTAAGAAAATAAATTCCTGGTTTTGAGCCACTCTGCCTGCAGTCCTCTGCTATGGTGGCCCCAGGGAACTAGAGCCCATCATCTTCAGGAGGAGTCTTCATGTAAGAACACGTGTTATTTCTGGGTTATCTTTGTCACTTTGCCTGGGCAGGTCTCAGAAGCTTCTTCATGCTTACCATGATTCCTCTTTCCATGCTGCCTTTATTTGACTTACTGGGTGTTGTCATAGTGAAAAATCTGTCACCGTGGGAGTAGCTGTGGTTTTCACTGTACTGATATCTGCAGGCTAGATGCTGTTTTGAGTGTCCTTTAAGAAGAGATGCACATAGTTCCAAGTCACCAACCTTCCCTGTACTAACCTCCCATGAACAAAGACTGAATCGCAAGTAAGCACTAGGTGTATTCCCCTCTAGTCTGATGAGCGCTTGAACTTACTTTCTACCTGCTCCTAACTTTCACTCACCAGACATTATCCCTACAGTCTTCAGTTTCTCCACTCATCTCTTCACTATCCGGCATGATTAATAAGATTTATGCTTGGAAGAAGAATATGGGTGTTTTATCTTCTTCCAAGTTCTGCTTGTAAGTTTAAGACAGTTTTGGATTTTCTTTTTTAAAGCAGATAATGCTGGAATTCTTTCTATGTTGTTGAATAGCAAATATACAATGGTTCAAAAATTAAAATAAAACTTCAAAAAAGAAACAATGTCTTCAGTAGTTTTCCTTGACTCCATCAGACCCAGTTAGTTGATATTCCCATGTTCAACCATACTTCCATCATGCTATACTGTAGTTCAGTGATTCTTAAACTCGAGAATGCACTAAAGTCAAGCACAGGGTTAATTAAAACACATGTGGCTAGGCCTCCACCCAAAGTTTCTGGTTCAATAGATTTGGGGTAAAGCTTAATAATTTACATTTTATTTAACAAGTTCCCTGGTGATACAGATGCTGTTGGTACTAAGACCACCCTTTGAGAATGACTGCTATAAATATTTTCTTCCATTAACCTCCCCCATCTAACCACCAATAAACACTACACTCTTTAAGAATAAGGATTTTGTCTTCAAATTGATTTGTGACCAAGATTTTGCACAGTGCTGGGAGCTTGACAGATACTCAACAAATAATTACTTAATATATCAACACACAAAACAGGAATTCTTTACATCGAGAGGTTACATTTTAGAATAAGAGCATGCAAGCTAAAGATGTTTTTGCACTAAAGCTAATTTAAAGTATATAAACAGAAGAATCAGTACTCATTTAGAAAAGACGAAGAATCTAGAAGCATAATGTTGTTTATACTTGTTGGATATATACACAAAACCATTTTATAGGAACTTTGACTAGGGTTATTTTGCCTGAGGGAAATGTTGTAAAATCCAGAGTTGGAAAAGAGAAATATAAAATAGATGGGAAAATGAGGCATTAGGAAAACTGGTCATTATCTAATGAACACAGAAGGGAGTCAGAAAGCAAATGCACAACGAGTCGCCCCCATGATCCATTATTCCTCTGCTGGTAAGACTTCCAATTGCAAATCAGAGTCTAGAAGACTGAAGAAAGAAAATCAAAAGGTATTTTCTCAGGCTGTGGCCTTTTGATTCTGACAAGGTTGTAGGCAGCCCGGAAACAGCTGCACTCCCTTTAGGCTCCATCGCTTTCAAAGAATCATGTCACTCCCGTTTTAATGTGCCCTGAAGCCTCCCAGCCTCTCTTTCTCTCCCAGCCTCCACTTAAGGTCCCTTCCAGCCTGAACAGCAGGAGCAGCCCCATGCAGAGAGCCAGCGGGGCCATCACTGACTTAGCTGTGGCTCCATAAATAATAGCACCCCGGGACCCCTAAGAGAGACTGGGGTGATTCATCAGCTCCCCGGTTCTCTTTCCAATATTTTTCTCTGACTTTCACAATATGGCACGACTCTCGGGAGACAGCACCGTTGCCCTGAGCGGCTCACCAGCACTTGGTTTCCATGGCTCCAAAGAGCAGAGGAACATCAGCTCCTGAAAACCTGTGAAGCATGAAGGGGTCTCTTCATGCACCAACCCCCACCCCGCACCCCCACCACCCATCCCTGCTGAGGAAACTGAGCCCTTACAGCAAAGCTGGGTCCTCAGGTCCAAGTCACTAGTCAATGATTCTTTCCTGGTGCGAGCTCTCCTGTTAGGAAATCGGCCCCAGTCTTCAAGCCCAGACCAGTTAAGAGTCTGAAATCCACATCTCAGAGCACCACCACCTGTTCAGAATTGTCCTGTGGCTCTTTGCCCAGAGCTAGGCTAAAGCTAGCTCTCAGTTCAGGAAGACCCCTGCTGGTTCACACTTTCATTCTGGTCATTATTTATTTGTTTATGAATTTATATTTGAGACTAGGTCTTGCTATATTGCCTGGGGTAGTCCCGATTCCACGAACTCAAGAGATCCCCAGCCTCAGCTTCCCAGGTAGCTGGGATTACAGGCTCCTGCCACCGCGCCCGGCTGCTTTTTTCAAGAACAGGTCTCGCTATGTTGCCCCGGGTAGTTTCAAACCCGCGAACTCAAGCCATCCCTGGAACTCAAGGCATCCCTGGCCTCTTGCCTCCCAGCGCTTGGATTACATATGCACGCCACCACGCCCAGCTTCATTCTGGTCATTATTAACAGCATGCTTCTGTTTGACTCCCAGTGTCCCAGTTTAGACTATAAATGATGGAGCCAGTCAACCTCTAGCATCACAGATGAGATTTTCTGTGACCTGGATCCTTCTCAATACACAGCTTCACTTAATACCTTTGCACCTCTGACCAGCAGAAAGACCAAAGAAATTCTTTTCTTTGAATATTTATTCTCTGTGCCTCTGGACGTGCAGGTCCCTCTGGCAGTTTCCCTTCCATCCCCACCCAAACAAAGCACCCCCTGGTTAAATATCCACTGATCCTCCAGGTCTGAGGTTGAAAGCTTCATGGTGAATTTTCTTACTTAAGTATCCCTCTTCAATGCTGCTTTTGCACAGCAAACATGTTCTTCAGATAAATAACAGCTTATTTGTCAAATGTCTCCACATCAATCTATGTATGGGGCACAGGACATTCTCAAGAACAACCAACCGTCAGGGCTTTTCATCATTTCACCCTATCTCCCTATTTTATAGGTTCATTCAGTGAATGAGTGACTATAAAGAAAATTCCTAAAATGACCTAAGGGAAGTCAGAAACACTTTGGGAGGAACATCCACTTCTGAGTGTTCTCCAAACCCCTTTTAGTTCAAGTGCTTACAGCAAGTAGAGGCAACACCAATGCTGTAGGGCACTGTTAAAAGAACCGTGTCTACATCTCCACTGGAAATGCTATCTGCCTCCAAACCCGAGCAAACTTTGCTGATTCTGGACTTTTTCTTCCTCCTAGAAATGATCAAAAGGGAAATGTCTTCTAATGTTGTGAGCAGTCTTCCTCTTGCTCCCCAACTTTCGACTTGAACAGATCATAATAGCCTTGGGCTCTGATTATGATTGATTATCTTCGGTGTTGACCACACAATGCATGAACTGAAATCCAGTTTCTGAATATGCTGTACAATGCCTGATCATTCTGGGAAATTATATTAAATGGAAGAAGATAAAGTGTTCAGCAGAGTGCTCTAAGATGAACTGGATTAGAGGCATTTGATTTTTCTTCCATATTCCTTGGTTCTACATTTGATTTCTAAATTTGAAACTTCTGGAAATGAACATAAGTGTCTTGTATTTCTTAGTTTTTAGCATGTGAAATGCTCACACCTTGTATTCTTTTCTCTTAGAAAATGCTTCTATGTCCAGTTTTCCATGTTGTTTCATTACCTTTTGAAACCAGTGACTGCATTTAAAGCAAAGTTTGCAGTGAGTCTGTGATGATTTTATTGAAGGAGATTTAGTCTCAAAGGTTAATGGGGTTGCCCATTGTGTGAAAAGTAATGCCTTTCAATGATGACAAAGTTATTCTCAACAGCTTCCCAGCCACCTCATCCATCATCAATTTGGATTGTGCTTTGCTACTGACATTGGTTTAATATAGAGTCCTCCACAAAGCCATAGGACTCTGTTTCCCACACTGACCCAGCAGCACATGTCAGTCAACACCAGGCATCACAGCTGTTAGGTTTTCTAGAAGCCTGTGTGTGTCTGCCTTCTTTAAGGGTGATTTCTAGAGGCAATTTTCTGAATAGCACCTTTGCTCATTTGAAGGCTGCACTGTGGCATGGCAGGCACTGACCGGAGTATGATGGGTCCTAGAACATATCCAATCATGTATTTTATTATTAAATCAAAGGAGGCCTAGCATTGCCATGGAAATAAGTAAAGAAATAAACAAAGCAGGACCTCATCATGGACATCAGTGCTTACATTCAAACAGAAAACAGATTGGTTGATGTGGAGTTTTCTAATATAAACCTAAGTCACTCTGTGTCAAGAAACCCTACAGTTTTACTCTTAAGATTCACAACAGAGGGGTTCCACCAAAAAATAAAGGGGGGGGGGTAATTCTCACAAAATTTTGGCAACAATTTTGTGTTTGATAGGGGGCCTCAAAAGCATTCTTTTGTAGATCTGTCAGTTTTCAACAACAAATCATCCTTACTTAGAAACTACAGAGGCTTTCAAAATGCTTGTGAGAGGAAAAAGCTACATGGGCAGGGTCAATAGGAAACAAGACCTCCAGGGTAAGGAGCTATGATGAATACGGGTAAATACTGGTAACTGCGTCTCTTCAGACATTTGCTTTCCATTCCCTTATCCCGAGCACTCTAAAGACAGGGAAACCTCCCTGATAAACTCTATCAATGTGAGGTCTGTAAAATTTATAATTCTGTAACCAACACCTAGTCACACACCCTCTGAATTAATCACCTCTAATTATACAAAAATCTTCACAGAATGAATGGGGTGGTATGACAAAGAAAAAGAAAGTTTAGTTGGTATTTACAGATTTCCTCAATTGACTAAATATATTTGCTTTATTTAACATCAATTTTCTAATTTGTAGGGTATTTTTTGTCCCCTAAGTTTTTCCTCACCTTTTTTTCTATACATTCTTTTAATGTATTTCTCTATGTAAAATCCATAAAGATCAGCTGAGTTTTTTATTTTTTAAGGAATGTTGGAATTTTGTTTTATTATATCGAGGCCTATGCCTACACTTTCCAGCATCTACTTGAAAACAAAATAATTGCGTTTATACTTAAAATAAGATATAAATACTATTATTTTCTCATCTGAGGAATCTATTTTAGAGTAGATATTAACAACATACAATAATCTATCTCTTGATTAAACCAGGAGAATGAAGGAAATACAAAATTCAATTGCACACACTATTTTTATTTTTCTATTTTTAATTTTCTTATTACATGTGCTTGCATGAGTAGTCACATCTTTTTTCTTTATGTCTTAGCTGTAAATATTTCATTATATCTGCTTACTTGAGAATTGTTTAGCACAATAAAATGTGACACAATAAAATCTTCTTTTTCTCCAGAGCATTTACCTCATTTCAGATAAAGGTATGATTTATAGAACTTGTTTAGAACTTTTGTTCTTGTTTCAACTTGTAGACTCATTGTAAGTGTGCACTAAAATTTCCAAGTTGTAGACTTCCTTGCTCAAAATTACTCTTTGTCTTGAATCTCCCCCACCCCCAGATATTTCCATACCCCAACTTCCAATATCCTAAAATCATTAAAAAATTTTATTTCCTACAAGGTCTTCAACATTTTGCAAAGTAGTTTTCCTTCACTTATAACTAATCTACTAAATGACATATATGATTCTAATTTTCTCTTCATATGTAAAGGTTTTCATATTAATATTACAGGCATTTCTGCCCAATGGTGATGAAGCCATCACAAGATATAAAAACAGGTCAAGGGACATGGACAATCGACAGGCTACTATTACACCTATTCAGATAAAACTTCATTCCAGTGAATCTTTATATCATCTAGCTTGCTGCACAAGGAGTTTAACAAAACTAAGAGAATTCATGCAGGAGATATTCTCTGGGATCATAAATTAATCACATTGAAAGATGACAAATCACAGATACAGCCAAGCTAACAACAAATCCTAGAAGGCTGATTGGAGGAATGAGGCCACGGGGGTGAGTGGGGTGGGGGGGTGGGGAGGGTGGGGGTAGGTGGGTGTGTGTACACAAAGGACAATGGGGATAGATTGTGGGGACTTTGGTGGGGGATAGTGATAAAACCAGAAGGGGGTATCTATACCTTTAGAACACAATGATGCAAACCAGTATTAATTATACCTTCAAGGATTTAAATACAGATGCATAGAGAAGATCAGAAATAAACTTGACTCTACAAGCGTTATCATATTATACGTTTGTATTTTATCTGAAGTCATAACGTGTAAAAGGAATTGCCTAGATGACCAAGCCAGGAACAAAAACACCTGGCACAGAGAAGTGAGAAAAAAAAGTGTGGGTCTTGAATAGAAAAATCGTTATGGGTTCATTTCTGCTGGTGTTCAACATGCTATGGCAGAGCAAACAAGTGAGAATCATGCTGGGTCTTGATTTATCAGATTCCTTTAATTTACTAAAACTGCATATTAAACTAAATTGGCAGCAGCTGGTTGTCTACAAAAACCCAGCTAAACTCCTGGGAGCTATTGTATAGCTGCTTGCTTAAAACCTGTCCCAGTGTGCACAAAATTGATGTTGCAAAGAAAAAAGATAACTCTTCTCAAAGTGCCTTATTTCTGCCGTTCAAATTCATCTTCAGGCCCCAAACCCTGCATTTTGCATTGCTTAACACAAGGAAATTGCCTCCTCCATTGTGTATCCTTCATTCTGGAGCATTGTTTTTTGAATTCCCTGACCTACACCCACATACCCCTGCTTTGCTCTTGCTCACAGAAACCCACAGCAAATCACTTCCATAATCTTGGCTATGGATCTCAAATCTTTCGTTCTTGGAGACTTTTCAGTTATTTTCTCAAGGTACCAATGATCCAGATTCCCTGTTACCCCATGTCTCAATGGCCCCCTGATGACTTGGAACTAGAAGTAAATGGAGATGTTTCTTTAAACAAACGATCAAACCAGGACTGCGGGGATCAGAATCTCAAACTTCCTTAGTATATTGATAATCTACAACCTGAAACCGAATTTAAGAATTAGATATACATTGGGTGTTTGTTTGTTTGTTTGTTTGTTTTTCAGGAAGATGCCTCACTTTCTGCCTATACATTTTTGGATCAACTTGGCCCTGCTTCCTTTTTTGCCCACTTAAATGAATGACTGATGGAAAATCAAAGTTTAGGGCTGGACGTTCCCTATTTAGCAACTTTCACTTTCTGATAACATAAGATAATTAACAGATTGTGCTTTGTGATGCTTTGTCACTTCAAGTGCATTTGGGAAAAATACTTTGTGTGCTTTCCTGAGTCATGGCTTCAATGAAAGAACAGGCTCAAAGGAATGCTTTCTCTTCACACATAAAACACACTGAGTATTTATGTTTTTAATTGCTACACACCGTGTGTGTACTCGTTTGTACAATTATATACATCTTTAAAGGGCAAGGAGGAGGGATGACTTTGAGTCTTTATAATTCGGGATGAGCAAATAGTTGAAACATCTATTAGCTCAAGGTGGAAATTTATTTTAAAAATCTTTGTAGGAAACACGTTCGTATTCTTTGTGGTAATTGCATTTTGGGGGTGTTTGTCAAACAGACAGAGACTGTAGTGATTTGCTTTTGGATCAAAAGGAAATATTGACTATTTCTTAGACTTTCTGCCTCTTTACTAAATGGGTAACTCGGAACTGGGAGAGCTGTAATTTGTTGTTTACGAAAAAAAAAAAAAAAAGCACATGCTAATGTAGCAGCGTAGGAGGAATGAAAGGAAAAACGCCAATTCGCCGTGACATGCAAAATGCTTTTAGCCATTTGCTTCTACTACGCTACTTTCATTTTCTAGTTCACCCGCTCCAAACCAAGTATTTTTGCGAGTGAGGCTAAAAATAGCCAGCCAGGCCTAACAACTAGCTTCTGATTGGCTCGAAGCAAAGGCCACTCAGCCAATAAGAGCTTCTGGGAACAAAAGCAATTCTTTTGTGTGTGAGATGCTCAACCCACGTCAAAACAGCTTCAGGCTGTAGAAATGATTTTGGTGGAGATTTAACAAGGTAATAATGCATTTCAGCCCTCTGAAAGGTTTAAGCGGAACAAAGGGTGTAGTGAAATCTACAAAACAAATGGAGTGCTCCAGCTCTCAGGGATGAATCATCCCGCTGCTGCCTGAACTGCAAACCTTTGCAAACCAGAAAAGCAAAAGCATTGGGATTATCTTTTTTCCCCCTTTCCTCCCTGAGATTTAACATTTTATTTAACATTTATTTTTCAACTGTGTTCTCTGCAGAAGGCAAAAAAAAAAAAAAAAAAAGGGGGGGGGGAGGCGTTGTATTTTGAGCCTACAACGTTTGTTATCATTTGCTGATGAATAGAAAGCAACTTCTTCGGGAATTCCTTGAAAATGCACAAAGAAAAAACAAAGAGTTTATACCCTAAATAGTCGATAAAAAAAAAAGGTCCCGAAACTTCGGAGTTTGGTTTTGAGGCAGTAAAAACAGTCGGCGTTCTCAAAGTGAGGGTCAGTTCTTCACTTATCCTGTGATAACTTTGAAGATAGGCAGAATAGCCTAGGAACGGATTAGGGACGAAGGCTTGGAGCCTTGAGACATTTGGGTCCGTTTGAAGCCGTTTCGCCTGCAGGGGTCGCAATTGCACAGCTGAAGAAGCTCTGGACCATCTTTGCTCTTTCATCTTAAATGAAAGGAGAAAATGGGGTTGGTAGGTGCCTTTCTGGTAGGACAAAAGGGACTGGGGAGTCAGTTTTTGAAACCCTGTAAGCATGGTTTATGGCCCACACTACTGAACAAAGCGTCCCATCGCAATACAGATTACTTCACACGGAACAGAAATGCTGCACAGGACAAAATGTTGCTACAGTAACTACTGGAAATGTTACATAACACGTGGGCGTTCATGAGCCGTTTCATGTCTGGCTTTATTGAGCAATGATAATTCAAAGATAACAGGACGCTTAATGGGCTTCAAGTTTTTAGGAAGAACACAAGGACACGCGTGAACTTGTTACACAAACCTGTACAGGTGAAGAAATCCAGAGCACAGCTGGCAAGGAACATAAGAGAGCGGATAGATCATTTCAATGGTTTTGAAGGGTTCAACAGAACTTTTTTGTTTTGTAGATAGCGCTGATGAGAAATGGTCTGTGAAGGAAAACTTAATGCGTACATGTGGTGTGAAAACCAGTAAAAGGGAAACACACTTTCATTTCATAAATTCATTTCACAAATTGTGACTATGGATCATTATTTCTAAAAGTTACCTGTTTAAGGGAGGGTCTACTCAGTCCTAAAACACTGTATTTGCTAACTGATCCCACCTTCATTGGTGGGATATTTTACCATATTACCATATTAGTTTATGGACTGGAAAAGGAGGAAAGCTGAAATGAGCATCCTTTTCACTTAGCAGAAAATACAAAAACTAAAGGGCCCTACGCTAGTTTCCTTTGGCCTCTAGTTTAGAATTGTTCCTTTGGCCTCTAGTTTAGAATTGTCTCGTAGGAAAAAGAAAGGGAAAGGAAAGGACCCACCGAGGACTGCCATTCCTAAACACTGTCTTCCCAATGTGTGATGCCTGGGAGGAATGTGTGTCCTGTTCCTTGACCATCAAGTCTCAGGCTTCCTCTTGTTGAAGCAGGACCAGCATGAGCACCGCAAGGCATGCACAATAACCAAGCCGTTCCTCTGGTATCCAGCCAGGTGTTAGTGGGGAGCAGCCAGGGCTGTGGGAGCGACAGGGTCTATCTGCCCTATCAGCTGCTGAACTATCCAGCCCAGCCCTTACAGCTGGCCTAAACCTCTATCAGGGTGACCCCTGAGAGGAAGGAGAGGGACACAGGGAAGCAAAAATTCTCTCTCAAGCTCTGGTGCAAATCTAAAGAGGGACTCTACCGTCCTCACCTTTCTGCAGGTCTAAAGAAGCCCTGAGAGGAAATCAGAGTCACTTTCTTTACACGGCTGGTTATCCGTAATACAAAGCCTACGTCAACCTCTGCATAAAATGCGGTCTTTTACAAATATTCAGATTTTTCCATTTCCCTTGTTTCCTGTGTTTTTATAGGCATGCTTCACATTCCGGGAGATGACAGGCTCCATACTGTAGTTTCACCCCTCAGACTGCATGTGATGAGGCAAGGAGCAGAGGAACACTGAAGGCCTTTCCAGTCTTGCTTTCATGACACTCCACATTCCTCCAAAGTTGGAGGAGAGGACTCCATTAAATGTAGCCCAGAGCTGTGGAGCCTCAGCTGTCAAAAGGAGGGTGACTCCAGAATTCCATATCTGTTGCTGGAAGCCTAGAGGAGTGAAATGAAAACTGAGAGCAGACCATACCCAGATCCTCAGGCCCCCCAAAGAGTTCGAGCTGAGAATTGTGTGAACGCCTGATAGCCCCAGCCTCAAGAGGATCAAACCAAGTGTGAAAATATCAGAAAGACCATGTTAGCTAGGCACAAACAGCCTCTTCTTCCTTTCTTTCAGGAAAATTAAAGCTTCTAGTGTTCCTTGGAGAAGGCTGGAGGTTCCTTGACAATAGGATAGAGGTAGATTTTGAAGTGAAGCAAGATAATATAAGACAAAGATAAAAAATAAAAGTTTTCATTACATAATTGAGATTTAAAGCATTTAGAAAGCATACTTGACAGTTTCCACCAAGTGTGCTGTTCATAATTTCATTTGATCCTCAGTACAATCCTAGAATGGACTTAGATATTTCTCATTTAACATTAACAAAGCAAGTCATTATTATTGCTTTTATATATATATATATATATGTATATATATATATATATATATGCAACTCTTTGGGATTTTACATGATTATATCATCTCCATTTAATAAACATTTTCAAGGATTTATAAACACTAAGTTGTAGGGTTTGGCAAAAATCATTCAAACTCTCTCTTGTGCCAAAACAAAATTGATAATTGGGGTACTCTCTGGGGCAATTTTGTTTTCAAATCCTCCTTTTTTCAGAATTACCTGTATTACTCATATTTAATTTTAGAAACAGAACCCCAGGCCTTGGAAAGAGCTCTGACTTGGAAGTTCAATTTTGAGATTAACTGTTACATAAGTACTTTGGATTTAGTTAGTCATAGATGCCAGAGAGAAATTGGTCATAGCTAGGAAACCAGGAGATGAAGGCCAAAGAATATAAAAAATGAGAAACTATTTCTGTCTAGCAACAGAAATTCACTAATTCTACAATTAGAAAAGTTTTAATTCTCTATAATTCATAGAATTACTGCACGACACTGTGGGTGTATTTCTGTAAACAAATCTTTAATTGTAGTATTATGCATAAACAAGGAATCTAGAATCCTGAGCGCAGCTGGAACTAAAAGCTGTAGATAATAAGTCTAAAGTCCAAAGAATCATAACTATGGCCACAAAGACAGCAAGAAATCTCGGTTACAAATAGCCTGATTAGTTAGGAATTTAGAACCTTATGATGGGAATTAAAGCAATAGAGGAAGAAGGATCAATTCTGAGGAAAACATAAATTCGTAGAAACCAAGAAGTACAAACAACTATGGATTCCAAATTCTAGCTTTGGGAATCATGAATGAATGCTACCACTGCCATTTCACTCCTATTTACCAACCACCAGGCAGCTTCAGTAAAAATACTTCTTTTTGTGAAGCTCAGAATCACTCTGAGTATTCCTCTCAATAAGTAATTTAAAATAATCTATTGGAATTACAATTTGGCTCTATCTCAAGGAAACAAGTTAATATAGCCTATTGAAGAAAAAAATATATATGTGTCTACAGAGTAGGGAAATTATATACTCAAGATTTCCTAGAACAGTCTTGGTTTACCTCTGCTGTTGCAGTAAAATCATTAGTAGCACCCCATTCACTCTCAAAAAGTGCCACAATATGTTAGATGGGTTCTCTTTTTATGGGTCAAATAGCTTGGCATCTAAATCCTACTTCTGACTGGCCATGTAATTGTAAGGCTATGTAACATCTGTTAGTCAAATCAGTGAAGAAAGCAGACACTCTGAGTTTTGGGTGCCATGGAGATAATGCTTGTTTTCTGCATACCAATGACGTCTGATAGACTGTAAGTCACAGATTGGCTTCCAAGGGGAAGGGATGCCCACATCTAGAATTAAAATGAAATGAGCAGTGACATAGAGGTACTCAATATGTTCTGTATCCTGAGAGATTCTGAGATGCAGTAAAAAATAAGTTATCTAGTTTCTGGATAAATGTCAAGGGAATATTACTGTTAGGTTTGTTCATGTATTTGTTTGCTGAAAAAGCAATTGGAGAATGCCTTGACAAGAACAAATATGTCACACTTGTGCTACTACTCCCAATTCCCCACACCCACTGCAGGCATAACCAACTGATCATAGAATCATAGATCAAAGAATGCTTTCCCTTAAAGAGCTGACTTGGTGCCAGACTCTTCCTCTATCAGCCTCCCCAGGCAGTCACACCAGTCATATAGAGTTGACAATAGAGTTGAAATCAACTTTATGTTCATCTTTGGGCTCCTGTATTTCAGATACTTTGCTGAAACATAGAAATACAGAGATCATAAGAAATCATTGTTGCTTTGGAGACGTTCACCAACTGTTGGAAGAGGCAAACACTTAGACCATTCATTGCAGTATGTGGGACTCAGGAATATTTGTATATCAAACACTGACTGTACCGTTGTCTACAGAAATAAAGCTTTATTTAAAAAAATGCTAGTGAAATTATAAGAAAAACACTGGGGCAATCCAAAGATAGCTCTGTTGTTCAAAGGTCTTTAAACTGGAAGTTGAAAGCTAGAGAGGGATAACTAGATGAAAAATTGCTGAGATAGTTAAAGCAGAAAAAAGTAGCATGCACAAGGTTGTTTTAAGCAGGATGAGGGGAAAGTAGGATGAGGTAGGACAGGGGGTTTGAGTAGTCACATGCTGGTATAGAAGGATTTGATTTTAAGGATTAGTGTGAAATATATAAGTTAGAGCTATGTTCACATTGAAAGCAATCTGCTAGGAATTAAAAGTCACCATTTAATTGCAAGTTCTATCTATACATGAAACTGTTCTGATGGATTTTTTTTTATGAATTAAACCATAAATAACTGATTAAATCAACTTCCCTGCCCATTTTGACTCAATGGACCCACAGATGCAGATTCTATTAGTTTTTGACAAATCTTATTTCTTTCCACCCCTCTGAATTAAATAATAGCCATGTCTTCCTTAATTTGTTACTCAGATTCTTATGTTTGTTATATGTTTTTATCCTAAGGTCATACTACCTTTAGTGACCTTATCTGCATATAAATCTAAGGTGCATATTTACTGATTACGAAGTGATAATTTGCTGTGGCATTTTAGCATGTGGAAGATTTTGGTCATGATTTCTAACCTTTTAAATATTATTAGAGATGTAGCCTGTACATTTTCTCATCTACATACCCACAGGCTCTCTAGAACAAATTTTGAGTATTTTAAGGAACCCTCTGCTTTGGACTTATTCTACAATGGTATCTGCTTTTGCAGGAAAATTTATTTAGCTTTCTACATGGATCTTCACTAACTGTAAGGTAAGCTTTCTTTGCCACGGTGTTGATCTTACTCAACTAGATTGGGGTTCTAAGTTTCTAGTTTTCTAGTCTACCACAAAATTACGCAAATGAATCTTTTATAGAGCTTAGAAAAAGTACTCATAGCTCAAGTTTCATGGCATTTCCTTTTCAGTCTTAAAAATTATGTCTCAAGAAAATCTTAAAGCTTTGTAGATAATGAATGTCCTGAAATAATTGAATATTTGCCCCTAAGGGGATTATCCAATACTCTGGGTTCATAGTTTATAATGTGTTTCATTGAGGCAAAAATATATTTTTTTAATCTCACTCTACATGTGATATAATTTGTAAATTCTGAGGTTGTTTTTCTCAACATAAATCTTAAAAATAAGTCATGGTTCTTTTTTTTCAGGCAAAAAGTTGTTTTTTTTTTTCTTTTTCTTGTTACAATTCTCTGATAGTTACAACTGATAGGAAAACCTCAAAATATTTTGGGTTCGGTTCAGATAAGCATCTATGACTTTGAATGTTATTCCAAATTCCTAAATCCATAAATTAAAAATGTATGAGCAAATGGCCCATGCCAGATTTTTGTTCTCAGATACAATCAGCTCTAGAAAAAAAAAAATGGGGGGGGGGGGGAGCATATGCAACTTAAATTTGACCTGACCTATGGGCCAACTCTTAGAGCCAGGTTCTTTTCCAAGGGTTAATGTGTAGCTCCCTTAGAACCCTAAATCAATTACTCATTGAAAAAGTCCTTCATGTTGATGAGGGCCTTGGCCAGTGTGGAGAACTGAAACTCCAAACTGCCTTTGTCATGGATTCAGAATCAGAACAGTCTTGCTGTAATTAATCACCTCTGTCAGAAAAATCTGGGGAGAGGAGAGAGTTGAGGTGGCAAGAAATGACAAGAAGAAACTGCACAGATCAAGGTTGTAGCAGTCCTGTGAGAAGACTAAAGGAATGAGGATTTGGGGGCAGCCAGCTGTGCAGAAAGAGGAGCTAATCTTTAAGGTGAAATTTCACCTCTCATGCTTCCTCCTATTCCTAATTCATTTTTAATTTTCTCTATTATACCTCAATTTCATATCCTTATTTGTTTCTTCTTTGTTTTCTTTTTCAGTTATATATATTTAAACAACAAAATGGTATGTGAATATATATATATGTGTATGTATCTCCACCTTATCACTCAAGAAGCTTCATATTGATCTTCTTGTGTTCTTCCCTTCCCTGCTATTTCCCTCCCTTCTCCCCATTCCTAGCTGCTTGCCCTAGTTCTATTATTAACCTTTTTTTTTACCTTTTCTGGGTCTTTTGTTTGTTATTCCTATAGCCCATCCATAGGTCAGACCATATGGTTTCCATCATTTACTATAGACTTATTTCTGCTAATATGATTCACTGAAGATTGTACTATAGAAGACATATTGGGAAAAGAAAACAATAGTTCTAGACTGGAATAAGGTGACCAACTGACCTGGCTTGTCTATGCTTTAGAGATCTTGGTAGGGAAAAACAAACAAACAAAAAAGATCTAAAGCTAGGAATGCCCCCAGCAAACTAGCACTAGGTTGTCTTCCTATTGTGTGTATAACAGGAAAATGAGTCTGTGAAATGACAAAGAGGAAGGAAGATAAGGACTAAGAAGAATTCCTCAGGAGCTGTGACTCTGGGAAACCTCTGTGAGGTGAACTTCAAGCAGCTAGGATGGATTTTAAACCTTAATTCCAAATGCTTTGAGAATATTAAGCAAAATCTTCTGCTTGATCATTTCTTCTAAGCTCTTAAGCAGCATTGAGACAATAGTAAATTTGACCCCAGACCAGGTTTCTAGGTTTTTAAAGAGTATGGGGGGAGCGTGGGAAATGACTTTAATCTGATGAAAGCAACTAGAAAAACAATTTTGTTTAAAACTTTCCTTATCCCTAAAGGAAAGAAATATTTTGTTCTGATTACTTAGCATTTTATATTGTTTTTCTTATTTAGTGACTGAAGTAATAAGTAACATTGCTGTCAACATAAATGTCATAGATAATGAATAGTCTCTGTGATAATTATCTAATTATATATTTGCTGAGAATCAGGTTGAAATAGTCTATGAAATTCTGTCATCTGCAATAATGTGGTTTACTGCATAAGTATAGACATTCATTATCACTTGAATTACTATCTTTATCATCCTAAAACTATAATTGGTGGAAAGTTTCTTTTCTCGAATTATAAAATTATTATTAAATGAATTAATGTTGAGCATTGTTAACTTTAAATGAATGTTTTATTTTATGAAAATGCATTTGAAGAGACATACCCAAGACTGCAAAAAATAATATTTGAAATGCTTGATCAATTGTCCAAAAGCATATTATATATTTACAACTTGTTTTTAGAGATATTGTATTTTAAATAAATAAAAATCCTAGAATACACTTTTTGGAAACATTGCATGATCATGCAATCTATCCAGATAAAACTACACAGAGTTATCAAACAGAAATTTGAAATGCCCACTATACCTGATTCTTAATAATTCTAGTTCTTCATTATTATGTCTAGCAAAGCCAACTTTTCTATTACTCTCACACATATATTTCAGCTATTTTAAACTATGCTGTGTCTCATCTCACTTAGATTTACAAAACATTTTATTCAGTAGTTGGTAGAGTCTATTGTATTCTTATGGTTCCTTTGCTCCATGTTTTCCAAAAACCTAAATATTATCCTGGATAGAAAATTCACATTTATCAAACATTCTCCAAAATCACTATGGATGAAATTTTTATCAGTTAAACTATTTTGTGCCAGAAAATATTCATGATGCACTGCTTGGGAAGGGGCTTTGTTGTCTGCTATGTGGAGGATGGTTCAGTTACAAAACTCCAGTTCATTTACTGACACTATAGACAATGTTCAGTGCCTCTTGCTTCTTCTGGAAAGCAGAAGCCCAAATGGAGACTGAAAAATTTTGATGTGTGAAGTATAGATGCAAGAGAGGAATAAGAATGTCCTTAAATAGCTTCAAGCTGTTCTGTATGTCTGTCTTCTTGAAATGGAAAGAAGGAAAGACAATCCTCTCACAGCTGTGTGGCACTGAGGAAATCTCGGCCAATATCACGGATGGATGATTTTTGAAAGACTGGTCTCTGAAGAGTCTCGTATTGCCTCAAAATGGAGGTTTTGTTGTCCCAGTGATATCCTCAGTGGTTGAGCACTACTCAGGAAACATGAGGCTTTGGCTCAAACTTGAGAGTCTGAAGTCACCTGCACTGGGGGTTGTCACCTATGTATCCTCCTTTTGACTAGTTTTTGTTGGAAAGAAGATCAAAACAACAAGCCTCCAAGTCTGCCTTAGAATTCTGATTTAGAGTCATTTCAACAATTGATTGACCAGAAAACTTTCATTGTAACACAACATAGCTAGAAAAAAGTAGGTTCAAAAACACCAATACCTGTTGAGATTAGTGTGCCATAAACTCCTTTCCTAGATTTCTCACACTTTTTTTCCAACTTTTTTACCATAGTATTTTTTTGAGGCAGCATTGGTTTATAACACTACCCATCATTCAAAATCTATACCTATTATGTTTTAGCATTCCTCTCATTTTAACCTGTTTTGGCCCCCAAAAATGCCTTCTCTCTTAATATATTTGTGAAATAAAATACCATTCTATTTTTTTCTTGTAGCTGTGATATATTTATGTAAAATCTACACTTTTCTGTTCATTTGTTCTAGTCAGAGAAACCTAGTAGCCAGTATTTAAAAAATGTTTAGTGCATGTGTGTGTGTGCGCACACACACACACACACACACACACACACACCCCTTGTGATAGAACAGACTATGGGAAATGATAGAATAGAGATGCATTATTTGGTGTGTTGGCCCAAAAAATCCACAGTGAGTGAGCTAATCAAAAGGGCAAATTTGGTTGTACCTTCTCACTCTTGCTTCCTTCCATCTCTCACTATCACGTAAATAACAATACCCTTTGTGATAGGTCAAGACAGCAACATCTTTCCAATCTTCTACTTTCTACTAAGAGAGATTAATTTGCCAGGATATGAGGATGTTGATATTCATGAGAGCTAGACTCTTGCCTAATTAGGAAAACTCTTCTTATCCATATATTACAAGCTGGCTTCCTGCTTCTTCATTGTAATAAATAATTTTTGCGGGGTCAAAGAAATTGTTCATTTCATTGTTACCATAGCCAGCCTTGCAATCAGAAACACATGATAAAGAAATTATTTTTCTAAACTATGGGATAATCTGACATTCAACATTAAAGTATTCACCTAAAATGACCACAAAATAATATTTGAAAGCATATGTAGTCAACATTCACTACAGATATTCATGAAAGTAATCACATGTGTATTTTTTTTTTAAGTGAACAATGAGAAAACAATTCTGGGTGAATGGTGCTATTTGAAAGATCTGACTTGTTTTCTAGTAAAACGATACCCTTGTCCAAATGCCAATGCCCTAAATTGTTAAATAAATTTTGTCTTACAATCATGTATTTGCTTAGTTCTTTAGTAATATATGCCAAACACTGGACTAAATACTCTGAAGTTTACACACCAGAATTTTTAACTGGCTCTATGACCTTGGAAGCAGATACCACTCACTCAATCCTATCTAAGATAGGCAGGGGTGGGGCATTAAATTGAAAATTGCTGATGGTTCAGAATAAAAATAAATAATACATATTGTGCTAAGCAGGTGGTTCTAATATTTGGCTAGCCATGGCAAATGCTAAAACCAGATAACGTGTCCTGTGGATGAAGACACATTCTTTCACTTCCTTTGATGAATTTGACTTTACACCATTGCTTTCTATGTCCAACATAAAACCAATTAGTAGATACAGCCAGTACTCTTGTTTTTCTCACCTACCTCAAACTTCGCTATTCTTCTCAAACAAAACATGACTGATGTCTGTTAGCTGGGAACATGTGCAATTATATTGATCCTCCTAATTTGACTGCTACCTTAGAACACTGAAATAAAAGCCTGTTCAAAGCGAACACATCCTCCCTTTAAAATATGGGATGAATTTCTTCCATCAAAACACTGGAGTGATCAGTAAAGTTAGTACCAGAATTTCTTCCCTTTAAGCATATAACATTTTGGCCAGTTTTGCATGCATTGATAGCTAGAGATGACCCAAGATATAGGTGAAACCATAACTGGGATGAGGAAAAAAGCATAGTAATATTATCATCATTTGGAATGTTTAATTCCTTGAAAACAAAGGAAATTTAAATGTGATGAGATGAAATATTGCAAAGGTTAAGATACAAGACCTTTCTTGAGAACCTCATATATGAACTAGGAATTTTATAGTTTACTGAACACTTTTGAGTTACAACTTCTTATTCTGTTTAAAGTATCAATAACACTTGTTATTCGGTTGCTTTAAAGATCAAATCAAGACACTTATGTAAGCATGACTCACTGCTTTGCATGTAGTAAGTGCTCAGTAAATTGCCATTATCAATATCCCATATAGCTCCAAAAGATTGCATTTACTAACACAAAAAAATCAAAAAATTCTGACAAAAGTGAATACTTGATTTATGTCAATAAATATATTTTAAAAATCTATTAAAATGGATTAGACAAATAATAACTATAAATCAGCTAAAACAGGTATATTAAGATAGGAATTCATTTAATAATTTATATAATTGATTATGTAACATTAAGATTTTTTTTTTTAAATGAAATTATATCTCAGTTGTTGTTTGGAGTAAAGGAAAGAAGAAAATTCCTGAAGCCAGGGAAAGATATGAATCATATATCTTTCTATATATAGAAATATATATATATAGAAATATATATATATAGAATATATGTATAGAAATATATATATAGAAATATATATATATAGAAAGATATATATAGATATAGATACACACATAATCTATATCTTTAAGAATTATCCATTATCCATATATATCATATATATTATCCATATCCATATCTTATGTATATTCTAACTTTCTATATGAAAATATATTTGAGAAGCTTCAACAATTTGGAGTTAAGTTATTTAGCTATTTTATATACTTTATATAAAGTATTTTGGAGTTGCAGCAACTTAATTTCCCTATCAGTTTGTGGGTAGACTAATCTGTTCACTCTGAAGTCAGTCCTCTTTTGGTGGCTAGGTTACTAAGGTCCTTGGACACTGTTTCTGGCTAAGAGGTGAATTTTGGAGCTTATTCATTGCATACAAAGTTGCTGAATCTTGGAGTCTTAAATGGTCCTTCAGTATGGATCAATCTAGGGTCAATCTCACACTTAATGATGCACCTTAATTTTAATTCTGGCTTTTATAAGTTTAAGGTTTAGCAACCTGACCTGGAATTTGCACTGAGACTGGAAGCCTTTCCTGAACATGCTGAAATGTTGACTACACATGGTAGATTTGGCATTCATAGACCATGCCCATTCTGTTCAAGATTCTATTCCCTTCTCTGCTAATTCAAATGCAGCGTAGGCTTTGAAAGAAGATATGAACTTTAGTGCTTTCCTTTATTTTTTAAATGAGATGCCAACTGAAGTGTTAAGACTTCAACTTTACATTTGATGCTAGTAAGTTACAGTGCTACCTCTGATGGGACTTTTAGTTCATGCTGGCACACAATTCCCCATCTATTCAGGACCTGGTGATGGGCCCCCTCCTTTAAATATTTGGATACACTAAAATATCACTTGCATTTGTGATTAACAGCTCAAAATAACTTAATTCCCCCCTTCAATTTGCGATTCAAGAAACACTCCATTCTACTCCACTCTTCATCTTTATCATGGAAATGACACTTTTACTACTAAGAAATATGGTAAATAAACTGCAAAAGCAGCAGAGAAAAATTCTATCTTCCCAAAGCAAATATTAAGCAATCTCTGCTTAGCTAAACCAAATAATTTCTGACGTTGCTTTTTGCTACCATGAACAAAACCGATGAATTAGGACCACTAAAGGAAGTGTAGATATATTAATTTGACATATCACATGGCTTGATTAATTTTTAAACAGAATCAATTTGAATTGCTGAATTAGATGATCCCAATTAAGTAAGAATTAAAAAGTTCCTTGTTGTTCCTACTTTCTAAGTTAATTATTCTTTTCGCTGTTATCTTGCTCATTTTTCTCTTCATCTTGCCTATTCTGCATATTCCTTGGAGAATAATATGTTCAAATCTTTTGCTAGTTTTCATTTTTATGTGTTGTTCTCTAATAATTGAATTTTGAAATTTCTTTATATATTATGACAATTGTGACAGTAAGTCCTTTAACAGATATTTGATTTGCAAGCATTTTCTCCTTGTCTATAGTTTATCTTTATATCCATTCCCCAGATGCAAAGATTCCTGTATCTCAATGGCTTTTGGAGTCACTCCACAGAAGGGAGACATACCCATGATTTTCATTGAGCAAAGTTGTTGATCAGAGAGGTCAATTTATAAGTTTTAAAAATGAATCATACTTTTTGCATTGAATTTCACAGAAACGGTATTTAGCTATGAGAACTTTCATTTAACTTCCAAATTATCCTTAGATCTGTGCATCAAGTTTTGTATAAGTTTAAGATGTGAATATGCTTAACAGTGTATCTTAACAGCATTTCCTAAACCTACAGATGACTCTTCTGTTTAGATTAGCATACCAATATTTTTTAAGAAATAACTTTTGGAATAAAAGTCAACACAAGGATAACCCACCATCGATGTGTGACTCCAGCACACCTACATTCACTTCAGTAGGAGAACTGAGTTCACCTATGTCAAAATCACTTCAGTGTTTATTCCAAGAAAATTCTCAG
>PVHY01009065.1:26223-58328 GCA_004024945.1 Uropsilus gracilis
CCCCCCGAGTTCACCAATTTTATGCCATAAACTTTGACCAGTCTTGGTCACATTCCCATCTTGATAGGTTTACCTTAAACCAGCTGTGACCAGATTTGATGGATGAGCCATCTCTGCCCAACCTCTGCAGGGACAGAGCTGCACTGCTCAGGTGATGTTTTCTCTGACTTCTCCAATTCTCATCCACTTGACTTTGACCTATTTGATCTATTTCCTGTCATTTTGTGAGGAACTGATGGTGAAAGACATCGCATCCCTTTCCCTCACCCTCACTGCTAACCATATATTTCACTGGTAGTTCCACCAAACTGTCCTGAACTCATACCAGAAAACATTGAAATGAAGAAAAATTTATGTATGTGCATTTTCTCATTCTTTTGAATGAAATTTATTTCAGTAAGCAGATGCTAAAAATACAGATTTTGTTAAAGCTACACTTAGATGAGTTCAAATATGAATGAGTTGTAAACAATCATATATACATTGTGTAATGTCGGGCAAATGATCTAATCATTCTGTCTTAGTGACCTCACCTGCATAATCATAAACACAAATAATAATAAACATGATAGTACATATTTAGCATTTACTATATCTGATGTGAAAATTGAAATTAATCCACTTCTGTGTTTTTGAGCTATAACAACACTGGGACTAAGCAAACAACCAACTTCCAGGGGCAAGGAAATACTTGTCCCTGGAAAATAAATAAATTTATTTTGCAAGACTTTCTGCTATGAGTCAAACTCTGCATCAAGCTTTTCACCTCTCTGTGCTCATCTATCCATGTTCTCATGTATACTGAACATTATCAGTCACTTGCTCTTCAAGACGTGTAAAACCATCATTCCAAATTCTATACAAGACAGTAAGTGTGCATGCACACACACATGGACTTACATATGTGTAAATGTAGGTGGCATGTACATTCCACTTCTGAAACTCTCCTAAGACTGTAGAATGACATTCCCTTTTACTGCTATATGTTCAGTAAATTGAGTTCTCCAAACTCAACTCCTTTTCCAGGGCTTCATTTGAATTTCACAGATAAATACCAGGTATCTATTAATTTCTTTAATCATCAAAAAGCTCTATATAGTATGTAATATTATTACTTGCATTTTGAAAGTAAAGAAACAGATCTATGGAATCTAAATAATTCAACAAACTGTTTTTAAGACGAGTAACAAGAATGCAGAGGATAAAAAGTGCATTTAGGTGCCAAGCACAGAGTAGCAATGTTTATGAAATTGATTATTTTCTGTTTTAATAATTCTACAAGGGACAGATAGTAACTTTACCAAAGAGATACCTCCTATGAACACTTTCATGCTGGGAGAATCATATGCATTTTTCAAATCCCCAAAATATTTAATCATCAATAAGGTAGAAACTGGGAAAATTTCAGTAAATGTTCATTTTTTCTTTATTGTAAAAAATAATATACATTTATAGATTTTGTTTATTTTTTATAATATCATATTTTAAAATATGGATCTTTTTGCTTTCTTCATATCCTACTAATCTTTGACCAGAGGAGGAACAGATATTCTTCCATGGAGGTACAGGTAGTAAATATTTTAGACTTTGTTTTTTGTGTGGTTTCTGTTACAGCTACTCAGATTCTGCCATTGTAACACAAAAGCACCACAGACAATATATAAATGAATGGGCGTGGCTCTATTACAATAAAACTTTATGCCAACAGTGGTGTTGCACAATTATTCCAGGCAGGGTGGAATTGTGCATTTTCGCTGATGAAAAGAGAATGTTGCAATTCTCTGTAGGATTCTAGTCCTTTCATGCTGAATCAGAGGCCAGATCATCAGGGAGACAGTAATGGAACCCTCGCCTCACAGAGACAACCCTCCCCTCCAAGCTCCCGCAGCCACACTTTGGCTCTGGCTTCTCTCTAACATTCTCTGGCATTTCCCCTTCAGTCCCCATTGTCTCTGTCTCTGATTGGCCTCAGAGTGACACCTTCATCGCTGCTCAGGGAATAACAGGGCATCCTGTCACTCCCATACCCCAGGTGCTTGTATTTACACAAGCACATGCTCAGTGTTCTCTGAGTTCAGTTGTCTGCAATTACAGGCACAAGGTGCCCAACAGCCACTCCTCTCAGCCCTGGGTGACCAGGCAACTTAGAAGGGCCACAGGTTGTAGGTGCAGGGTAGAGGCTAGTATGGGCGGGGAAAGAAAAAAAAAAAAAAAAATCCGAGTTAACGCCACTCTTTACACATGGGCAGGCCGTTTTCTGGCCCTGGTTTGTCATTTGTAGTGGTCGCAGTTCTTCTAGTGTGACTCTGGAAAACATATGTAGAGTTCAGTGATTTTCAGTCTTCTTACATTTCCTATTCAGGTCTGGCAATCCCAAGAAGTGCTCGTTTGTAGATGCAGTCCTGCTTCTCCATTTCTGGATCCTGGTGACATTTAATATTATTCTTTCGTGGTTTCTGTGACAAAATAAAGATGTTATCACTTACCCTGGCTGGGAAACAACCCAGAGAGCTGTACCATGCAATGTGTAGTAGTCTGGATGGTATATGGTTGGTTTTACCTGGGCTGTCTTTAGGAAAGGCAATCTCTGTGTGAGCTTAGATAGCAATTTGACTAGGGAGAGGAGGAATGTTTTGTCAAATTCAGCAATCAAACTGGTTTCATTATTTTGGAATATAAAACGGTTTTGGTGTACAAAGGGACACCTGTGCCCGGATGTTTACTGCAGCTCTATTTATAATTGCAAGGACATGGAAGCAACCGAAATATCCCAAAATGGATGACCGGATGAAAAAAGCTGTGGTACATATACACAATGGAATATTACTCATCAATTAATAATGACAAATTGAATGAATTTATGGTAACATGGATGGACATAGAAGAAATCATATTAGCAGAAACAAGTCAAAAAGAAAAAGACAGAAACCAAATGGCTTCACTATTATACAGGACATGGGAAAGATAAGCAAAAAAAACATGAAGAAAAGCCAAAACAAGCCAACAACCAAATTAAAGTACACAACTCAGCGGGGGTGGGGGGGGTGACCTGGTGGGAATGGTCAGGGAGGGGGGTGAACCCCAGAGATCACAAAGATGTGAAATTTATATATAAATAAATTATTTAATATTAAAGAATAAATAAAATGGTTTGGTGATTGTAGGGTAAATGAGTTAGGGTTTTTCTTGCATTAGCCTGGAACCAGCACCTGGGGAATTGTTTCTTCTCCATGACTGTGTGACCCAGTGGATATACATACCTGGGCATGGACTAGAGTGAGTAAAGGAGCACAGAGAGTATAAGAGAGCATGAGAGAGAGAGAGAGAGAAAGAGAAAAGAGAGAGAAAAAAGCACAAAAGAGCATAAGAGAGAGAGATCATGGAGGGCTGGGGAGTTCACTAGCCTTCCAACCCCCCTCCCCTGACCCTGCCCTGCCTAGTATATCTATATAATTGCTAAAACCAAAAAGAACCTACACAGATTGGTGAGCCTGTTGCTTGCCCCTACAATTGATGACGAGGATGGGATAGTTACCCAACAGTGATTAGCTTTGTTTACATTTGGCAAAGCATTGCTTCCTTTTCTGAGGAGGAAAAAGACAGAAAAGCTCATACAAATTTCAAAAAGCTTTTGATTTCAAATAGTTCTTGCAAAACTGCATTTGGATGAGTTGTGTGGAGAAATCAAAACCATATGGATTATGCTTCTTTTAAAATAAACATGGATTTTAAAATTGAGGGAAATTTCTTGGGAAAGTAGGATTTAGTCTTCACAGATGAGAAAAAGTCCAATATAAAGTTAAGAAATTTGATAGACCCAAAGCACAGCTGGACTTACCCATTCTTAATCATGGTATTTTCATTGTATATCATATAAAAATAAACAGCTACAGGAATGGGCTATGTTTGGTGACTTTAGAAGAGTAGGTGGATTTTCATCTCTTAGGTAACCTTTGCCAAATCTTGGATTTGAGGTAAATCACATTATAGTATTTGGAATGTTGAAATGTTAAGTATTCATCACTCATCATATTTTAATTTCAAATGCCCCATCTTTGTCCAAAATCAGAATTAATAAAACATTGAGAAAAATCTATCCATAGTTCTTGTGTGGTGGTGACTTGTGTTGACATCAGTTTCTCTATATAAATATTTGTTCATCAAAAAATTATAACCTGACCTACAGTTTAATTGAGATTATCTGAGTAGATACTAATGCTCACTTCAAATAATCCAACCCAACTTTTTTTGACTTTATTCAAATTAAATCATTTCAACTGACCATTAAATTAATATCTACCATGTTACGAGAACTTTACTAGATACTAAATTAAAAAAAAATAAGAATACATGGTCTTTTAGAAGAACAAAATGTGTAAAGCACTTTGGAAAACTTTAACAGTAAAATGTAATATTCATTGAAAACAGAACTTATGATGATGACAGAGGAAAGGTGATTAGTCACCTGGAAGATATAATGAAGACTTCATAGGTGAAGGGACATTTGAATTGAGCTATATAGTAGGTTGAGAAGAGTTTGCCTATTTTGTAAAGAAAAAAAAAAAAAGGATAGGGGACCAAATAAAAAGGATAGATGAGCTATTTAGCTGTTCCTCAGACGCTTTTTCTTAATCATTAAAGTAGTTTCCTTCTTATCTAGTATATACTCTTCCTCAGTCAGGGTTCCATCAGGCACGCTGAACCAGTGATATACACACACACAAATATACACACACTATATTATACAATAATTCTTCAAGAAAAAATGAAATGGATGTAGTTCATAATTAGACAAAATTCTCTAGTTGAAAACACACACACACACACACACTTTATTGCAAGAATTTGGCTTATGCTATTGGCTAGCTAGGTAACTTCAATTCCCATATGGAAGTCTGAAAGCTCTAAACTTTGCGCTGAAGCAGAAGCCATAGATAGAATTTCTTTTTTCAGTATCATCTCAGGTTTTTTCTGAATACCTTTCAATGATTCGACCAGGCTTACCCGCATTATCAAGCATAATCTCCTTCACCCCAAGTCAACTGATTCCAGACAATAACCATATTTACAAAAAAACTTCACACTAAATAAAGAGTAATGTTTTATTGAAAACCTGAATACTATTGGGTATCTGGATATGTAAAATTTACCATCACAGGTTTAAGATGTTAATTTACCAATTGCACATCTTTGTATATAAAGCACATCTTTGAGGATCTGGGTATATGATCTCCTTTCCCAAGAAAATCATTCCCAAGAGGTTTTCAGAACATATTTTATATCAAAGTCACAGTGTATAAAAAGAAATGATATAATGTTTTATATTTACAAAGAAGTATATTTAATCTGATATTTACAAAGAAAGATATTTAATTTTTCTGAACTGAAACAAGTTAGTCACTCTTTCCTGTTATAAGTTCCTATGCCATGTTAGCTAAAAAAACTAAATTCAAGGTCATTCATTGTTCTAAAATGAAAAAAATGACAAAATAGCAAATAGTAGAACAGATTTCATCCAAAACACTCAGCAGGCAGTTCAACTATCCAGTATCTTTGTATGATTAATAGGAAATAACTTTATTTCCTTGAATCTTTATGATCTTTATGATTTTTTCACTTTCATTTAATATTGATTAAATATCCATGGCCTCCAGATTAAAACTAAATTAAAGTATATCTATTTTGCAAGTAAATATTAATCAACATGAAAACCCCAATTTAAAATTCAGTATAGAAAGTTTAAGTAAATCACAAAAAAATGAAAAAAAGTTATCCTTCATTATCAAACATATATGCTCTTTATCCACCCTTTTTCATATGAGGAGAGCATTTTAAATTAATGGATACATGCTTTTTTCCCCCCATCACCCCACCCTGATACCTAAATTCCAAATAGTAGGATCTAAGCCCTTGGTTTCATAAGTGTATCTGGATCTGGCCATTTCTTGCCAACTTCCTCCTCCTGGAAGCAAGAAACACCACTTTTGGCAGGATCCCATAAAGATATGGATATCTTCCATAAAGATATTAATATTCTATATTAACCAAATACAGCAGTATAACCTCTAGGTTCCTTACAATCTATTGTTGATGAAGCCACTCTGTCACATCTATTAGAAACTAAGACTGTCACTTAAGTTTGTCATCATTCTCTTGTTGGGCGTGAAGGGATTTGGTTTAATCCAACTGTTGTGACATATTTAGGTGCATGCGCAACTTTTGGTCTCACCAGTTTTTTGCATCATGATAAAGAGCACATCTAGTCATATATACCAACTAAGACGCAAAATTATTGCTTTGGGGTCCAATGTTACCTTCTGAGGTTGGAACATTTCTTTGATGCAATTATGTCTCCTCCCAGGTGATTTTCCTTTTGTAACACCATCTTTACCCTGTTCTCTCTTCCAAAATTATCACTATTTTAAATATTATTTTTTAATAACAAAGTAAAGTGAATGGATATTTAGGTAAAATTATTTATCCTCTCAAATTATAGGCATATTTTTAATTCAAAGCAATCACATTTGTTGCTAGAAGGAAAACTATCTGTCAAAATGAGGAGCATGTTTTTTTAATTGAGGTAACACTGGTTCATATCATTGGACAAATTACAAGTATGTAGTTTTATGCTTCGGTATCTGTGTTCACCCCTCAAAAATTGAGTTTCTGTCCACTGCCGTACAATTCACATCCTTTACCTGTTTAATCCACCTCTCAGTCCTCTTTCCCTCTGGTAACCATTATTCTTAGAGTCTTAGCCAGAATCTAAGATTTTTGTTGTGCACAAATATGTGTATTCAGTAAAGCTAAAAAAATCATGAATTAACATTTCGCTGAATAATAAAATGCATTCTAAATGCCAAGATGAGATTGAAAAATATGTACAATACAATAGAGATAAATGGTAAATTTGAAGATACCTGAATTACTCAGGTCTTCTTATGGGATAAGGAAATTTTTTTATGTTTTATTTTCTTAGCACTTTTCCCATCAAGTTTGTATGTTTGATAAATGTCATCCATCGTAACTTTTTCTATATAATGCATAGAGCATATTAGCATAGAAAAGTCTGCAGTGAAGAACCTTAGGCATCTATTTCTTGTACTTATTTGCCTTTTTTGTGTGTGTGTGAGTTTGTACACTAAGGACCTAGAGTTTTATGGGATATACTTTAGGAAATATTATACTAGATCTTGCAGCTGGGATAATCATAATTGGATGTCAAAGCCAAGAAAATAATGTCCTAAGGAGTCAGTGAAGAAAGAGGCTTGGAGAGATGACAGGCAGTGATGAAATACCAAAAGATCAAAGAGAGGAAGACAAGAAAAGTACATTCATTTCAGTTTGGGATGACAGCACTTGCAACTGGTTGTATAAAGTATAGGCAAAACTGGATCTCAGAGTTGGAAGTGATGGGAATGTACTAACAGCAATTTGGTTCCATTCATCTGTCTGATTGTGAAAGACAACAGAGAACTATTTAGGAAAATAATTGTGTTAAGTGAATTGCACATTATTTATTTTAGCCACAGTTGCAACTTTCTGTTAGGAATTGTAAGGGAA
This sequence comes from Uropsilus gracilis, assembly GCA_004024945.1. Lineage (NCBI taxonomy): Eukaryota > Metazoa > Chordata > Mammalia > Eulipotyphla > Talpidae > Uropsilus > Uropsilus gracilis. Next base: position 33,787 of record PVHY01009065.1, read on the forward strand.
AAATTGACTGAAAGAAAAAAAAATCAAAGCATTCAATAAAGAGATTAAATAAACAGCATTTTCTTCAATCACTCCCCAAATCCAATATTGTTAACTTTGGATTGGAAGATTCATTATTGATAAGACATTATTTCTCCCCAAATGGATCTGTAAGATCAATGCAAACCCCATCAAAAGCCCAGCAGGAACCCTTATAGAAATTGTTAAGCGGATTTTCACATTTATATGGAAATTCAAGGTACCTAAAATAGTGAAGAGCATTTTCAAAAAGGACAAAATTGGAGGATCACTTACTTCCCTGACTTCTAGATTTACTATAAAGGTGGAGTAATCAAAATATTGCAGTATTGGCATCATAACTTTTTTTAAGTCATTAAGTCAATATAGAAATAGAAAAGAATTTGAATCTTTTGAATAAGCCCCCTAAATATCTAGCACAATCCATATTTACATACAAAACTGAAGTATTTTAGATTATCTCAAAATTTAATTCCTAATAGCCAAGCAATAAACTATCCAGAGACTGTTTCCTATTGCTATATTATCTTGGAATTTTAAACTTTCCCAATCTTTTCCTATAAAACCTGTCAGAAAATAGGTTATTTAAAATAACATCACAAATACCAAAAGTATAAAAATCATTTTATTCAGGATTGAAAAAAAGATATATAATTATTGACTTGTAAAGAAAAAGTTTAACAGAGGATTTCATGCTGGGTGACATCAATTTTAGTAGAAGGGCATGAGGTCACTAGTTATAAGTAAGAAGGTTATAAGAAGTAAATTTTGTTACAAGAGATTGTCCTGAAATGACTATAATAGGAAAACAGAAAAGCCAATTGCTCATAATAAAAATATCTTGGACGAACCACAACTTGCCTCTTGTGTGATATTCTATTTTCCTCAGTGTTGTGGTTTCAAGTTAGAATGAACGTGATTTCTTACCCTCTGAGGAAACGCACAAACTAAGCAGGGTGTTTTCTCAGGCCCTAGGTGCCCTGGGGCCTCTATTTGATCACAAGGCCAGACAGCAAAGGGAGAGGGTACCAGGAAGACCAACAGGGCAAAGAGCTTCCTGCCCTTGGGAGAGCAGGAAATTGCCTGGAGAAAATAGCCAGAAATTAGCCAGAGGAAGAGAGTCATATGTCCAGAAAACCAGGCTGAGTTCCATTTTGAAATCAGAGTCCTAGTGACTTCTTCATGACCATTTCTTAACACAGGATATTTTCCAAGAATTGTGTGTAATGTTGAAGAAAATCAATTTAGCACAGGAGTTTGGTATTCTCGTAATCCTTCATTGCTGCCGTTTCCTAGAACTTGGATTACCCCTCATCATCTATCAGAAGATTTTTCATAACTGAATTGTTGTTGAGAAAGATCTACAGATCTTCTCATTAAAACAGATGATGTTATTTTCACATATACTGTTGTGCCCTTCTGTCTCGTTATAGCAAAAATTGTGTTCAAGAAGAAAAATATTTATTAGCTAAATGAACAACCCCAGGGAGTTCATTACTATTGGCATGGGTTCTCTTATTAAACAGTGTGTCATGAACTAACTCTTCCTCAGAAGAAATCTGTTAACAAAGGCAGGAAACATTCCTTTTTACTCAATCAAGGTACATTTATAGAGCACCAAAAATATGCTTAACAATACCTAGTGCTTATGAGAAGACACAAAATATTTACAAAATGATAGAAATAGGAAAAAAAATATTTAAAATGCCATAACAAAAAAGTATTAGAAAGGAAGGATGTGAAATAGTATGCAGATTGCTTGATAAATTAAAATAGAAATTCCAAATGATCTAGTTAAACCCACATCTATATATTTACCTGAATAGTATGTATATATATACTCACATATTCACTGCAGCATTATTCATAATAGCCAATACATGGAAACAATGGTGACACCTATTTGACAGTTAATTGTATAAAGATGTGGTATATACACAATAAAATAATCTTAGGTTATTTTTAACAACAAAACAGTCCTAGAGAGCATTATAATGTGAAAGGAAATAATCAGGCAGAGAATGGCAAGCACTATGATTTCACTCATACATAGAAGACAAATAAACAACACTAATAAAGAAACAAATGAACTCTTAGATTATAAGAATAAAACTGTAGTTATAGAAATGGGGGTAGGAAAGGTATAAATTGAATAAAAGACTCAATTGTGCTATGGTGAACTGAAACTAGACCTTAAGTGGATATGATGTAGTATATATCTATGGTAATTTATAAAATTATGCACATGATATCCTAGATGTTACTTCTGTCATTTTTGTGTTATAACAGCACTAACGGAAGTTACTAGGAAAAGTTTCTCATGGAAAATGCATTTGAACTGCTTCCTGGGAGATATAGCTATAAGTTTGCCGGAGAAAGAGTATAGTTTAAACAAACAGAAAGATGGCTATGGACTAGAGTAGTGAGTGGTGCTTTTAGAATACTATGGAGTTTACTGAAATAGAACCATCTTCTGAGGAAGATGAAGAATGAAGAGGCATTCTACCAGAGATAAGTAAAAACTAACAAAAGTTTTTTTTTTCATTGAAGATATAGGAAACACTGGAAGGTTTTTTTTGTTTGTTTGTTTATTTTTTTAAGTAACATCTTTCCCAAGGCAATATGCAGTTTGAATGCAATCCTTATTCAATTTTTTAATGGAATTCTTCAAAGAAGTAGAGAAACTTTACCACAAATAATGTCAATTGCCCAAGATTACCAAAGCAATTAGATAACAAATAAAGAATGGTGGTATCATGCTCCCAGACTTCAAACTACATTGCAAGGCTATAGTAATAAAAATGGTACAGTATTAGAATAAATATAGACCAATGGAATAGAATTGAGATGTCAGAAATAAGTACTCTTTATGTTTATTGACAGTTAATCTACAAGATACACAACAGGGAAAGGAACGTCACTTCAACAAATGGTGCTAAGAAAATTGTTAGCCATATATAGAAATAATGAAACCAGACACTCTTTCACTACACACACACACACACACACACACACACACACACACACACATACACACACACAGAGCGATAACTCAACATGAATTAAATACTTGAATGTAAGATTGGAAAACATGAAATGCTTAGAAGAAAATGCAAACAAAAATCTCCCCAATAGTAGCTTCATTAATGTCTTAGGAAACTTGATCTGAATAGCAAGGAAAACAAAAGCAAAATAACCAGGTGGAACTACATCAAATGAAAAAGCTTTGTACAGTGAAGGAAAGTCATTAGAATGAAAAGATACCCCCCCTTATGAAATATTTTGAACACCATATACCTAACACTGGGCTAATATCTGAGGTTTGCAGAAAATTCATGCATCTGAAGTAAGCAAAAACAAAGAGCCCAATCAAAAAACTGAACCAAACAGTAAATCAGATAATTCTCCAAGAAAGATATACAGCTGGCCAAAAACAGTGGTCTTCATCACTTATCATCAGGGACATGCGAATCAGTATCAGAGTGAGAGATCATCGTATACCTGTTAGAATGACCCATAACAAAAATCCAGAAGCAACATATACTGACAAGAATGTGTAGAAAAAAGACTGCTACACCGTTGGTGGGAACATAGTCTGCTTCAACCCCTGTGCAAAAAGTATGGAGGGTTCTCAAAATATTAAAAAAGATGCAACTAATTCCACAACTAGGTATTCATTTAAAGACTACAAACACTCTCGTTCAAAATTAAATGCATTCTTATGTTCATTACAGCACTGTTTTTAAGCAACAAATTATGGAAACAAACTAGGTATCCAAGGAGACCTGGTATCTATGCACCATAGAATACTATTTGACTTTTAAATAAAGGTGAGCTATTTGCCAACAACATGAATGGAATTGGAGGAAATTATACTAAGTGAAATAAGTCAGAAGGAAATAACCAAATATTGGATGATTTCACTCATGTGTCGAATATAAAGAAATAAAACAATAGAAGTAACAAAACTAAACCAAAACAAATTCTAGATGTCTCTGCAGCTGGAGGGGGAAGGAATAATGGTGGAAACAAAGAATAGGGAAGGAACCCAATGGAATATGGTAAGATGACTCTGGGTGCCTTTTTGGTGGGGGTGCGTTGCTGACTTAAACCTGAGGAGATATGATGAACCTCTTCTCCCAAAACACACACAGTGTTATAAACCAACACTACCTCGGTAAACAAATGCATAAATAAATAAAATGGGCAAACCTGATTAAGCAGATATTACCATAGTAGATGAGAAAGATGCTCTAGCAGGAATGGCTAAACAGGGAGAGGCAAATAAAAAATGTCAATCTCTGAATCCACATTTTCTCTTCCTATATTTTTAATCCTGAAAGAACTTTGCTGTTCAGAGTTACTCATTCTCTCACAATCCAGAGCAGACAACACATGTACCTTTGGAATATTCCTTTTTTGGATTTTTTTATATTCAGAGATCTGCCTGGTACCTATGAGGCTTTAAGAAAGTTGGTGATCAGTACAGAACAGAGAGAGATGGCTCCAAAGACATTCAAAAAGTGCAATAAAATGACTTTTCACAAGTCAATGGTGAAAATTCTAGAAGTCTAATCTGATTTGTGTTAGAAAAGCAACGACTTTTAGCCGTGCCCCAAGAATTACTTTTGCTTGGTGGTATTGTGTTCTGCACTTTGGAATCTCTAGGTGAATTCAAGCAAAGTTCAGATCCTGCTCTGCTTGAAGACCTTTAAAGGCTAATTATTTTTGGTGAAAAGGGATATAAGAGAAATGCCACAGTATTCTTTTGATGAGGTGGGGGAATAAGATTTAACTGATGAGATTTAGATTTATAGTGAGCCATGATGAAGGTCTATACTGGTAGAATCCTATATTATGAAATCTCAGTAAGCTTCAGAGCTCCCCTCATTATATAAAACTTAATTTGTTTTGCCCTTTAACCTTCTACCATGAATCGAGCATGTGAACCCATCACTGATGGCACCAAGCTTGGACATTTAAATACTCAGGGACCCCAATGCCTTGTAAAATAGTTTAGTCTTTCATTAAAACAAAATAAATTGCCGCATGTAACAAAATATTTTAATTTTATGTTTCAATTAATTTTCAAGTGACTGTTCACTGAATAGTTCTCAAAGGTGGTTGTTTTGGTCCTTCTTATTGATGGTGCAGTTTTGTTGAAATAATTCAGTTAAAAATTGAATACTCACCCTGAGCTAGAAACCATGCTGGGCATTAATTCTAGGATGACTAATCCTGCCAAAAAAATCATCTGTGAAGGCTGGTAGAGATGTGGGTTGGAGCACCATCTTGGAAAGTTAGAAGACAATTCCTCAACTACAATTCTGAAAGGCAGAAATCACTGAACGCTGACACATTTGTTGGCAAGAGGTCTCACCAAGAGGTGACAAGAGGGCTATTGATTCCCTTTCTTGTGTTTAATGGGAATATTGATGTATTTTTCTGTAATGTTGTTAGCATGTTCATAACACAGTATGTTCTAGAAATACACTGCTAGTGATGCTGCAAGATAGATGCAGAGGTCTTCAAGTACCTTTTGAAAATTTGAAAAGTTCTGAATTTGGAAGCACACCTGACTTGGAAAATCCTATAGAAGGTGTTATGTACCTCTATAGGAATCTTTATTTTCTCTTCCAGTATTAGACCTTTTGACATGTGAAATCAGTTTGTAAATAAAGTTATTGAGAAATACCAAAATCTTTTCTTTTGTGGATTACCTATAAAGAATATATTTCTTCTGATCTGTCAGGCCTACTACACACTTTGTTTGGTAATATAAACAAAAAAAGAAAGAAAGAAAGGGAGGGGAGAGGAGGAAGGAATGAAGGAAGGAATGAAGGAAGGAAGATAGAAGGCTGGAAGGTAATAGGGAGGTAGGAAGAGAAGAAAGGAAGAAGGGGAACAAGGAAACGAAGGAAGGTCATCATGATATTTTAATGCAAGTTTCTCTATGGTATACTTTTTGAATGTTATTTTTTTCTAGGTGAAAGTCATGTTTTTATACCAGTCTTTTTTTACCTTTGTGACTTGCATTTTGTATTATTATGCAGATTGCCTTGGAGGACTTTCATGGAACTTCCAGTGAGGACACACGTTGAGAACTGCCATTTAAAGGGCCTATTTTAGGTGGGATATTAAATAATACAAAAGCAAGACAAAATGCTGCCCGTCGCTTTTGTATATGGCACAGAACCAAGACCCTCCTTCATTCTTAACTGGGACCCAAGTTAAATTAGTTCCTTATGTGCCTGGTGTTTTTCAGTTCATCTTGTGCAGTCACAGAAATGAATAATAAAAGCTGAACCAAGTCTAACAAGAAAAAACACACCAGGATTCAAAAGGAGATAATTAAATCTTTCAACTGCTACAAGATCCACATTTTAAAAATATGAAAAAATGTGATCTTCCATTTATATTTTAGCACAGCTCTTTTATTATCTGCACAAATGATGCAACCTCTTAGATTTTACTTAATCAAATGCTAAATAAAACTACTTAGAGACTGGGTTCAAGGGCCTATTCACAGTTCTGAATTCAAGCTGTAAGAATAAAACAAACAATGGAAAATAAGCTTGTCACTGAATCTAAGGTTAGAGTTGTCAGGACTCAACTTTAAAAAAAAACAAAAACAGAAAAAAACGCCCAATTAGAAGGTGTGAGTGTTTGAGTTGAAGGCAACATTCTTAATTAAAAATATTCCATATTCATGGAAAAAATAAAAGAAGATGAACATCCGTGGGTACCATTATTGAGGATGAACATATTAAGCACTAATACTTTCTCACGACATGATTTATGTGCTGTTAGTCTCCAATTTTATTTAACCATATTCTTTGCCTGTTGCAAATTATCTGTTCTGTATAGTAGTCTTATCTTTGGAATGGACTCAACATTGGTTTAGGAATTTCCCATACTCCTTTAAACTGCAGAATCAAACTGTATTTGCTAGATGTCAATTATATACTATTCTGGATGTGCACTGTCTATGTCTTATTTAGCAAAATGTGTGTGTTTGCATTATTTGACTTCTTTGATATTGCCAACTCTGTTACGGAAATCTATAGGTTGAACAGAGTTAGAAAGGATTCCAGTCCTTGGCCGGGCACGGTGGCTCGTGCTTGTAAGCTTCAGCCTATGAAGCGGCCGGGGCTAGGGATCGTGGTTCGAGTCCTGCCTGGGGCCTGTAGCGAGACCTAGTTCCAAAAAAATAGCTGGGCATGGTGGCTTGCGCCTGTAATCCCAGCTACCTGGGAAGCTGAGGCTGGGGATGTCTTGAGTCCGTGGTACCCCGGGCAATGAGAGCCTGCGGTTCGGTTCCACTGGCAAAAATAGCAAGACCTAGTCTCAAAAAAAAAAAGGATTCTAGTCCTTAAATAATGGGGGTTAGTTGTGGATGTGCATATGAAACTCTTTTTGCAGAATTATAGTTGTTAAATGTGGAAGCAGGTTGAAAGATGGAGCTTTAGATAAGAGGAAAACCTATTTTCTCTAGCTCCCTCTGGCACACTAGAGGGTGGGCAACAGCACATCTCTCACCTGTCACCCAGCTTCCTAACCTCTTTGGAAAAAGACATGTTACACATTAATAATGATTGTTGCCCCCATAGGTAAATTCTCCTGTTATCACGCATCTCCGCATCCTCCCTGTTGTATGTCACGTACACTTTGCTACTTCCTCATTACATCGTTGTAACATTTTCTTGCTGGGATATATAAGGGGCTTCACAACTTCATTAAAGTTGGACCTGGACATGCTTCCTAGGATCCTCATTCTGTGGGCTAGTCTCACAGATCACTATCAACCTCTTCCGTGTCATTTCATCATTCCATACGTGACACGTGTCTTGAGAGGTCCATGGACATTTGATTCAAATTCAATATTTTACTGTAATAAATTAAGACACATTAAACTGTGTTGTACTAAATTTTAACACATTGTAGACCACCAACATATGAACTGCTGCTGCCAGGTTAATTCATTTTTGTGTATGCCTTAACAAATAAAATCTTTCTTACTATTCTGGGACTATATTTCAACTTACAAACATGTGTCCTTGGTTAAAACAGTTATAGCTCTGCTACGCATCTTACGCATTCTGTAACTCACATCTGTGCATGCCTGTAACACATGCACACACAAAAAATGACAAGGTTGTACTTTCCTGTTTCTTCAAGTCAAGATGTTCTATTTTCTAAATGACCCAGTAAATTACAAAAAAAATTGAATGCCAAGGCCGATCTGACTTCAACAGTCACCTAAATTACTGTCTGAAAGTTTTATATTTGTTGACAGAATTTTCACTTATTTTCATGTTCCCCATTTCCATGTGTTTGAATGTTTGCAATGCTTATGCATTGTCATTGTCAAAAAGGAAGGAAAAAAAAACCACACAAACATGTCACTGAATAAGTGGAGTTATAGTCTTATTTGCATTGGAATTATTTTTAACAAGAGTATTTCACTGCTAAAATATTTGAGGAATCCCACTTTAGACCAACTGATTTTAAAAATTATACTTGCACTCAGGCTACTTTGTGCCTGATAAGTACTCCGATAGTGGATTCAAATCGTCACTCCTTTTCTTTTATTAAACTTGTGTACCTGGGTAAGGAGCTTATCATCTGTTCTAATACACATCCTCAGCAGTAGTAAACTAGTAGTAAACACCTTTTGTGATTGCTATGTATTAAATTAGAATAGTATTATGTTCTTAGGTCATAAATATAGGATGTTTTTCTCACAAAATATTTTGAAAGAATTGGCAGTTTTAAAATTGCGTTTAAAATGAATCAATTTCAAATATAGAAAGCTGGGTTGTTTGATTCTATAATGTGAAAATATACATAAAATACATCTGTACATATAATCTACACTATATATGCATATATTATAGGTTTTACACAGCAATTATTCAGATAGAAAATGGTTAAGAGCTGGTTTCTGCTGAAAATAAACTAAGATTAATTCTATTTCACATTTTCTCAACTTCTCTAAATTGAGTATCCTATTTACAGATGGCATTAAAACTTTCTCTGAGTGATGAAAGACCAGGCTGGGGGTGGGGGTGGGGTGGGGTGCATAGTTATTGTGAGTGGGTAGGAAAATACTTGGATGAATTCCAGGGTGAAAGGTAGCTGGTTGAAAAGGGGAGGGAAGGAATGCTCTAGAGAATGCCCTTGAAATGATTCTGCCAAGAAAGCTCTCCCCTTACAAAGCAGGAGTAGAAAGGGTGGCCATTATGGGAGGTTTCTGGATGAAATGAGTTCTCAGCATTGCCGAAAATCAAATAATAGGCATTCACAAGTTTTCTGAAACCCACTGAAGTATTTATTTTTACCTGTACTCTGTATTCAAAACTATTATATACCTGTACTTGGTACACAATTTGCAAAGCTGGCTACTTCAGTAAGGAAAAACAAATGAACAAATTCAAGGAACTGGCAACTGAAGTAATCAAGCATGTAAGGGAATATGTATCTAATCCAAAAATTGAAAGTTCCCTGCCATTTAAAATATTACATGTGTACTTAAAGTTTCATAAGAGTTCTTTTACTGGAGGCAGAGGTATGGTTAAGCAAAATGTAAGGAGATTTTGCTTCAACTTTTCCTTCATGGAGCTCTTAACTGTGCCCTGTCACAAAACAAAGCAAGCTATACTTGCCTTGTGTGTGACTATTCACAACACGATTGCATTTCTGTTAGCTCATTTTAGTTCTCAAAAGAGTACATAGAAATTTGACTGGAGTAAGAGGGAAGATTGGCTATCAGGGAACAATCTGGGAAGGTTCTGCATTTTTCTCCTCAGACGTTGATATTATTGAACACCACCAATAATGACAGAATTATGAGAAGAAATAGAGGCATCAAATATATAGTTTTTTATATCTATGAATTCTTTGTCAGTTCAAATAATTCTTAAGAATAGCTTTTCCTAAGTCCATATCATTATGTGCTTTCTGAGGATATTTTAATTATTTTCTAGTTTGTTAAATGTAAGCACATATTAACCCCATCATCTCTATCTATCTATCTATCTATCTATCTATCTATCTATCTATCTATCTATCTATCTATCTATCTATCTATCTATCTATCTATCTATCTATCTATCTATCTATCTATCTATCTATCTATCTATCTATCTATCTATCTATCCATTTACTTATTTTTTCAGGTACTTTAAATGTATGGCATTAGGATTAGCATTTAGGAAACTTATCTCCTCCCAGATTCCAGTTTTACATTTAACAAATAAGGCCATATAGCTGAGATCCTCTACATGTTTTTATTATCCAAAATTTAGAAAACCCACTGATAGTGGTTCCTATTTGATCACTTCATTTTGATATTTCTTTTTGGTAGTTCTCAGTAATCAGATCTGATTACATCTAATTAAACTTGAAGTCAGTGCAAAACATTTGTTCCCAGAGTATACAAATGTCTAAATTTCTTGTGTTTTGAATTTAAGTAATCTATGACTATTTTAAATATCAGACTGACTTAGTATAGGTGGGACCAACTGGTCTAATTAAAATCCTTTGATTTTTTCCAATGCTATCATGATGTAAAGATAAATGATTATTTTTTGACATAAAATTTTCTAGGGATGTTGTATCAGTGTCCAGAAAACCCTAGTGTATTAACCTTTGTAAAAATGAACTTATATACATGCATATATATTTACTATAAGTGTAAATATATAGATATACTATATACAAATATATATTTTATAATATATAATATATAAAGTTTGCATTTATAAATATATGTATATATTCATAAAATATGTATAGTTATAATAAATATTAATATAGATATTTTATGTATGTGTAAATATATTTACTCTCAGTCTCTGTGAGCTACTTTTCAAAAATCCCTCAATTGTTTTAATTGTACCAGAGATCTCCTTTTTTTATCGACTGATGAAGCAACTAAAGTAGAGCTGAATTATTTGATGGTGGCTTAAATTCCCAGTAAACAGACAAACAAAGCAAGAAGAACAAAAACAACTTCTAGTCTAAGACTATCAAATACATTGTCTTCATGAAAAAAATTCACCCCTTTTTATTTTTTTATTTTTTTTTCTGGACTCATATTTTAGCTGTATCATGTCTGTTTTCAAAAATTTTGATACAGCTTTTCACATTTGAAGCTCAACATGTTCCATTGACTACACAAAGCCGTTCAGAGCACTAGCAAACCATAAGAAACAGATTTCAAACAGAGCAATGAAAATTTTCTTTTAAAAGTCACAGAAAGGAGGCGCTGAGCTTAGGCAACTGAAAGGATACATTCCATGCCTCCACTGAGGACGTGGTATGCTATGAATTTGATATTTTGATGATGAAGTGGTTTATGGAATCAGCTATCTCCTCATGTGTCAAGCTCACATTAAGCATATAAAGGAGAGGAACTGTTAAAAGAAACCAAAGCTCATTTTGTGGTGGTGCTGGTGTTGAATTTTTTTCATTCTTGAACTCAAGCTCAGCAATAAATAATGCACACGTATTTTTGGACCAAGAACATTCTAATTAGACAAAAAAATGAATTTTGTGTCATTTTCTAAATGAGGGATCATCTATCCAATGTACATAATATACATTATTCAGTTTGAAATGAATTTCCTTCAGAAAGTTATTTTGCTCCTCAAGTCAGAAGGTATGATTATACACTTTTTAAAAAAGGCATATATTTTTATTCATGCTCAGACTGTTAGAATATATGAAATAACAACATGTTAGATAGATAACAGCATGTCCAAATAGACAGGGGCATTGAAAACATCCAGCTTGAGTAAGCCAGAATTCATGAAATGCAGAACTTTTCCTGCATTGATAATGGAAACACACAGAGGAGGAAATGAACCCAAGAATTACAGGTGTATATTACCACTTGGTCAATGGCGTAAAACTACTATTTAAGGTATAGGGATAAAGTAGAGATAAAATATGAAGATGTGAATGAGGACTTACATAGAATGAACTAGCTTAGTACCCATTTTCTGAGTGATTCCAGAATATTCACATTCTCTTTCTTTAAGAATTATACTACCCATCCATTGACATCAGCCTTTTTCATGCACCTTGCATTGTGAATTGAATAAAATGTGTATATTAATATCATACAAAATTGTAATTAAAAATGGACTAAAGAATTAAATGCAAACTGTCAAACAAAAAACACATAGAACAAAATGGGCAATATTTTTCAGGACATCAAGATGTCTTTGGAAACTCAACTCCAGCAACAAGGGAAACTAAAGCAACCATAAACAACTGGAATATATTAAAGTTTAAAGTCTCTGTGCAGCAAAAGAAATGACTCAAAAACAAAATGGCTAACTACTAAATAGGAAAATATAACTGAACATCATGTATCTGACAATAGGTTAATATCCAAAATATATAAAGAACATATACAACTCACAAAAACAAAAGATAACTTTAAAAAAGTGGAAAAAGATCTGAATAGACACTTTTCCTAAAAAAGAGAGCCAAAGGCATGTGAAAAATACTCAATGTCACTTAAAAAAGGAAATAAGCATCCAAACCTCAATGAAATACCATCTCATACTTCTGAGATGAGCCTAGGTCAAAAAGAAAGAAAAAAGAAAAAGAAAAAAAGAAACAAACTAGAAAGGTATGGAGAAAATGGAACTCTCTTATACTGTTGATAGCCATGGAAATGGGTATAGTCTCTAAGGGAAACAATATGGAAATTCCTCAAAAATTATAGAAAAAGATTAAGATTGAATTACCATAACATCCAGCAATTCTGCTTTCTAGTATTTAGTCAAAAGTGAAAGCTCAAATTTGAAAAGATATGTACATTCCTATGGTCACTGGAACATTATTCACAATAGCCAAGACATATAAACAACCTAACTACCCATCAAGGGATGAAGGACAGAGAATATATACACACACTGGAATATGATCAAGCTGCCAAAAAGATGAAATCTTGCCTTTTGTGACATGAAGTTTGATGTGATTACACTAAGCAAAATAATCAGACTGTAGGATGTTGACGTGCATGTTGAATATAAAGAAATTAAGCAAACATACATACAAACAAAGCTCAACAAGGAAATTATTAAACTCAGACAATAAATCTATTAGCAGAGGAATAGGGGATAAAAAGGGATGTATGAAATGGATGCCAGTTTGATAGTGGTGAATGATAGTAGATATCTGATCGTAGGTGCGGTTTGGTACGTAAATTTATCTAGTTGTGAAGTTGTAATCTTGAAACTTATAAGATTTCATAGAAGAATGGTAAATTGAAAGAAATGCATGTGACTTCAGAGAAAAAAACACTAAAAGCAGCATGTGTATGTATTTATTACTCCATTTGAAATCCTAGGCAGGGGCTCCCCTTCAACCGATATAGCAGAATAAAGTAAATATTTAAAATAGAACAGTGGTTTGCTTCAAAGAAGCCTTTGTTGTAAGCTACTGCAATTTTGGAACATTATTCTATAGCATATGCGAGTGGAAAATGACTACGCCATCATCTCTGACATACCCCTCTAAGTAAGTTAATGAGTGTCCATTGTTGAAGCCAGGATCCTTTCCTTCAGAAATTATCTTACCTAACAAACCCATCCTAGTCGACTGAGACCTGCTATCAACCCCAAGAAATATTAGGAAAGCCTTTCACCATGAAAACTTGCCCAAAAAATAGCATTAGATCAGCTTGTCTGTTTAGTCCATACAATTGCTGGTCACCATCTCTGTAGACATCCAGATAAAATGCAAAGTGTCTTTCCAGTGTCTATTCTCTTTATGAAATTAGTATAGCATGAAAAGTAGTATAGTGCATTAAGTTTTTCCATTGTGTTGTCAAGAATTTTCTCCCATGCAAAATATGTCCTCCCTCATTAACAAATAAAATCAAAAGCTGAAGGGCATAAATGAAACTCTTTGATGCTTATTTCAAAGCATTTCAGAAGAAATAATTACAGCAATACTCTGAGAAATGTTTAAGTGTTATTACTTTTCTTCCATACATGGGAGGTGAAAAACCTGAAAGTTGAAATATCTTTTCTGGAGACCACACAGTTAAGTTGCTGGTAGAATTCAGTGTTTTAACGTCATTGACTTTACCGTCTTCGTGTGGCCTGTAATCTTTTTATATCAGAACATTCACAGGAAGAGGAGACTTTTTACTAAAACACTCTATCAACATTATGCAACAGTACTTCTTTTAGCACTGATTACCCTTCATAAGACAACTCGTATTCTACTCTTAGGATTAGCAAGGTATTTGAGTTCACTTAACTACAAGTCCTGCAAATCAGTCAGTGTTTGTCTGAAATGTATTTTAGGCATTAACACAAGCAGGAAGATGTATTGTTCAAATCTTCTTTAGACACATCCTCTTCCTTTCCTTTAATTCAATGGATATTGTTCTATTAGTCCTGAGACACTGACAGACAGAAACATCTACTAAGAAAAAAGTAATCCCCCCACCTCCAAAATAATACATTGCAGCTATAATAATAACAACAATAATGAATCATTAAACCTGGCTAACATCCAAGCTTTGTAACTTTAATGACTCTATCAGATACATTAACCAATTGTTCCAATGGGTTATGTAAATAGTAGTGTAGTTATAAAGAAAAACAATAGATTCTGTAGAAAATGATGCTGATTTAGTCATGCATTGATATATATTCCAAATGACACAGTTGTAACCAAAATGTTAACTTTCTCAGTGAGTTCACCTTGCCGACTATATTATTTCTTCAAGTCATGCAGCCAAATATTATAGCATAGATTTTTTATTTTTGGCAACTTTCCCCAAGATGAGGATAGTCTACATAAGCATGCTACATCTAGCTACATCTAATATTCTAACTATCATAGTGGTGCAGGGGTTAAGTCAAAGGACAGTTATAGCATCCCCAAAATTTCAAAATTCAACCTTTAAATTTTTATTATTATTTAATTTTTAATTACTTAAATATGCCAAAATCATACTATTGAGGCTTTTAATATACCAAGCAAGGCCAAAATCTAATTTTATTTCAAGGAGAACTGTTCTTAAATCCTTTGGTCTTCCAAAGTGAAACTAACACTCAGCTGGTTAGTTCTGTTGTATATTTCATACAACATTGTATATTCCTTGCTTTAATTTTCCCATTGTGCTAATTTTATGAGTCTAAATAAATTATGTCAGTGTCATTATAGAAAATACAGAGAATGGAAACCCAAACTTTCAAACTGCTGTACCCATAGTGAACCTACCAGAAAAAAAAAAAAAGAGTATAAATATCAACCCAAAGATAAACAGCTCAAATATCAGTAAACGTTTGCCATATCAACATCCCATAGCAAAACTGGAGTAGTTGACACAAAATTACATTCTGCAGTTATTAAATGTCAAATCTTATGATTTATTTTTTAAAAAAATCAATTGCTATTCCTTTGTCCACTCACATATACAACTATTTCATACCATAACAAATTTTCAGTTTGAATATAGGCTCTTGTATCTGAAATGTCACTTTTGAAAAAGCTAGGTATTACATAATACCTTATTCACTTCAACTAAGTCATCCATTATTTATATTCTTTTAAATAAAATTCTGAGCAAAGCCCTCTTGCCTTGTAGCATGAGAACTATGAACAATGGTGGATTTTAGAGAAAGAAGGAGACCTGTTTTCTCCAGCTTTGTTAACAGATGATGATCTTTGATTCTGGAGAATTTGTACTGTTATGAACTTAGACTTTGGTTTGCACATTTGATGAACAGCATGGAATTGTGTAAATGTTGATATGGGTTTATTGTAAGAAGATAGTGCTCTAATAGATGAAATCAAGAAAGAACACTGGCTTTTAAGTTGAGAGGGAAACAACCTTGTGATATTTGTAAAAGACATTGCCAAAATTCCATGTGTGTTTTGACAAAATATAATAGTGGCTATGACAATCGTCAGTGCAGTTCTGAATATCATTCTTTCAATTCTTTGGAAATATTTACCGCTGCAAACAATAAGGATTCCTAACATTTACCTTTCAGCAAAGCCTTGAAATGCTACTGTTCATATTTGAAAACAAAGATCATACCATGTTATATTAGAAAAATTTCATGATATGAAATGCAGTTCGAAGTAACATCCTATGACCACTAAGAAATTAAAGGGTCCTTACACACACACACACCTCACAATTTTATTGGTCACTGATTTTTTAAAGCTTAAAATCAATATTTCTTTTTAAAAGTCTACATTATAAAGAATCTTTCACAATACTCTAGAAGAGATGAAGGTGAATGGGGATGATAATGACATATATGATACATATACATATATTCATTCAACAAACATTAATTAGATTTACACATAATTCAGTTTATCTGTCCAGATTCTTAAGAAATAAAATCAAATTTTTGGAAGTTCATGATTCACCTGGGATAGACAAATAATTTACTTAAAAAAGTACTATGTGGACCATCCTAACTTGGATTTCTAAAAATTACTAAATGAGATCAGAAAAGGGGCATCAAACAAATCTATTATTAGGAAATGTTCAAAAGAAAGGATTTTTTTATGCTGATTTTTGGGGGCATTACCTATATGCATTAAAAAGAAAGTCTAAGATTAGCAAAGAATTCAAGTCACAGGGAACAGCATAGGAAGGCATGGAATAGCATGCTATTGTAGAGCAGGTACAAGGTGATAGAAGTTGGAGTGACTGGAGATTAGATTGAAAGATAAGTAGAAATGAGATGAAGAAAGACATTGCATGCAAAGGTAAGAAGCCGAAGTTATGGAGAGGCATTAACAGACTCTCTTTTTTGCATGTTAGTAAGGTTTGCATTTTAGAACACCTTTCAGGGAACAGGGGGTATACCACAAGAAGACTTGTCTGTCACCTGGTACCTCTCTGTTATTCTGCTTCTTACTCCTATCATATTAAGCAGCATTCCCAGCTAATGACCCAATCTACAAAAAAAAAGTTTTTTTTTCCTTTCTGTTTACTCAGATTTAGCCTCTTTGGCACATATTACCACCTGTGTTGACAGAAGTGCCAAGGGTCTTTTTTCTGAAATCCCCTTCATTAACACCAATCCAGAAGGTTAATTTTAAGAAACTAAGTTCAGTTATCATGATATCTAGGAGAGCTGTAAATGAATTAATTAGCACTTATCTGACCTTGCTAGATTTTAGAGACTAGAGCTTGCCGGGAAGATAAATTGTAGTTCACTTACTGACCCATTGGCATTGCAAAGGAATGAAGAGGGAGAAGTAGAAGGGAAGTACAGTGGGGAAAGAAAATAGCTCAGCATCATGAAGTTTCTCCAAAGATGGGAAAAGGAAGAGGGCAGGGTGGGGAAGCAGAAGGTATGAAAGAAGTCTTGGGCAGACTTCAAGAAGATGCTTAGTTGTGTGGTAGGAAGAGCTGAGAAATTTGATTTTTGATAACAAAGGAGGTGGCTTATCTTTGTCCTAGGTTCCTGCAGTAAGTTAAACCTTTGAAATTTCTTGAATGATAGGAGGATTTATGCTTTCCTCCTGGTCCTTGGGACAACACTGGATAAGTGACTCACATTAGGTCTTTAGATCCTTTCAGGATGGGGACTGGCAACACCAAAAATACTAATTAGTAGGTAGTAGGTTTGAGTCACATGATTTCAACCTGACCTCTGATCTCTAGAAAAAGAGGAAAGAAACACTCAATCCTATCAATCATGCCTATATGATGACATACCAATAAAAACTTTGGACTCTGGAGCTCAGGAAAGTCTCTGTTTGCTAATTATATAGCATGAGTATAAGGGTGAAGCAACCTGACAACATGCAAACTTTACTTTGGGGACCCTCCCAGTTCTCTTTGTATCTTGGCTGGTTCAGGCTGCAATATTTTTGCTTTCATGAAAATATAATCCTGTAAACACAGACTCATACTTTCTATGAGTCATTCGGGAATCATGGGAATCCCTTACATTAGTAACTAGTCTGAGTACCTCAGGTCACTTCTAAACTTGGAGATGTTGTTTAACATGAGGAAACTCTTGTTGGAGACTTTTCCTTTGACCTATAAAATCTTCACAGGGAAAGTAAGGACAGTAAGCCTTGGAACTGCATTTTAAAGGTTTATTGAATATTTTTTGTGGGTTATTCAAAACTAAAATTTTAAGAAAAATTAAGCAACACATTTCTACAATTAAACTCTTTGTAATGACATCCTTTCATTACACTAATGTATGGGAAAAGAATAAACGTAGATATAACACAAGCCTTGAGTCTCTTCAAAGGAAAGCATTAACATTATTGAGTTGCAATAAGAAGAAAGGATTAGATGAAGAGAGAAGGTCTTTTGCAACTATCATGAAGGAAAAATAAGGGCAGAGAAGAACTTTATGAAGGCGATAAAGCTTATACTTTTTAAAAGAGACAGTTTACAGCGGCACACGGTAAAAAAAATGAATCAGAAAAGTTTATAGTTGGATTCATTAGGATATTATATAAGTCCAAGTGTGTGACAAGAATATAGTTGACTGGAAGAATGCCATTATATTTGCAAAATCTTCTAAAAGGTAAAAATGTTTAGATTTCATGAAAAGTTTCACTGATTTATTGATGCAAGAGCATCAAAATTTAAATATTTAGATGAATTATAACCCATAATTTTATTTTTATAAAAGATTTGACACCACATTTTTTCCATGCAAGAGAAAACAAATTTCTAGAAGGAAAAAGTATGCTAGGTCTACACCATTGTTTTTTTTCTTTAAGGCTCATTTTTCCAATATTGCAAAAAAGGTAGCATAATGCCTACTGATTTTCACTAGAGAGTTTAAGTGTAGATTAACTGAAGAAAATGTCATTGGATCATCTTATACTTGTCTTATAACTGTATTTTCTGACCTGACTTTGTTTTGCTGAATGGCAATGCTTTGGGATAACAGAGGAAGATACAAGGGTAAAGAAATTATTAAGAAGACCAATGAGTTCCGTTAAAGCTCCATCTAGAGACTCCAGAGTGAGATGGAGAAGGAGA
Source organism: Uropsilus gracilis (assembly GCA_004024945.1). Taxonomy (NCBI): domain Eukaryota; kingdom Metazoa; phylum Chordata; class Mammalia; order Eulipotyphla; family Talpidae; genus Uropsilus; species Uropsilus gracilis. The sequence goes on from PVHY01009065.1 coordinate 52,820, forward strand.
GCTCCTTGAATAAAATTCCTTCACACTCAGGTGAGTCAGGTTCCGGTCACTTCCAGGAGGCTGGCATGAGGCAGGAGTACAGCTAAGTGACAAAACCGAGGAAACGTTTCCAAGATGGGTGATTACTGTTACCATTGGGATGATACCATCTCTTTTTGGAAGCCACTTTGTGAACTTATGATGCCAAACTCCAGCCTTCAATGGTTCATGAATCTTTCTGACAAACTTTTTCTCATCATGAAGGCCCAGGAGTCACTTTGAAATCATTCTCAAATAGACAGAAGCCTCCAACCAACTAGCCAGAGGAAAAAAGCAACACTTTTAAAATGTGACTCTGCCACCTAGATTCTTACCAGGTTCTTACCACCCATGCATAGCAGTTGCCAGCCAAATGCAATTTAACAGCATGGTTTTATTAAAGAGAATTAACCAGGAAACAGAAAGTCAAACAAACAGTCCTTAAGGCCACATGTGGCCAGTTATCACACCCCAGTCACCATTTTCAGTCCCAAAGACACAGGTCCATGATGGCGCCCTTTGCTCCTCCAAACCTGAGGCAGGCACTCTGCAAAGTCCAGTCTTTCTTTTCTGTCTTCTCTTTGCTTCTCTTTCTCTACCATTCTGAGCTGTGGCTTCTCCAAGTTTCTTCAAACTTTTTCAACAAATGCTGATATAAAATCAGCTTCCCTAATCCCTGGGAATCTCCAGGTACCAGCTTTCCATGCCACCTTGTTGTGGCACCACACTCTCCACACCAGCCACTCTTCTACTGGCCACTCTTTCACCATGGTTCCTTGCTACCACAGTTCACTCTTCCAGGGGAGCTTCCGCTCAGCCTGGGAATGCAGGGGTCCTCTTACTGGTCCATGATTTCATCTCTCCTCTCCCCAAAAGTTTGTCTTCTCTCTGCCTATCCCTTTCCCCCTACTCACTCCCTCCCCATCCCCCCTCTCTTTTTCTCTTTCCCCTAAAAGTCGAAAACTCCAATTTTCTTCTACACATCCTCCAGGTGATACATTTTCTCCATCACATGGAATTTGCAGCAAAGTGAAAGCACCCTTATCCTGTTTAGGCCTCTTTTACCTGTGTTTTTCAGACGCAGCTAATGGCATCAGCGCCTAAATGTTAATGCCTCACCTCAGCTGGACCTTAAGCTGCCCTGATCCACATTCAGAGAAGCTGCACTGACCAAGTGATCTCATCATCTCTGTGCTGTGCAATGGAAAGTTGCCTTTCACACACCGTGGACCTAGGGATATATTGGGTTGTTACAGTTGGGAGTGGGCTGCTGCTGGCATCTAGTACAAAGAAGCTAAGGATGCTGCAAATCACACCACAAAGATTTATCAAACTCAACATAATGTCAAGTTGAAATCCTCTACTTCTAGTGTAATTTTTATAGCTCCAAAATATCACATGCTAGTTGGAACGTGAGGTTGCATGAGGGTGTTTGTGTTGAACAGTGCTGACATCTATGTGGGTAGGTACCTTGTTGGTTCTAGCAGTTAAAGAACATCGCAGCTCTTGCACTTTTGAGGCTTTAATACTCTCGGAGAATCACACATACAGACCTACTAGGCAGGGAGGCTGGGTCAATTGTATGGCAAGCAGCAAGCTTGACAGGAAAGGGAAAAGGGTGGCTGGAGGCAGGTGAGCGCACCAGACCCCCAAACCCCCAGATAATTTTACTTGCTCTTTCTCTGGGCTCTCTCTGGCAGTCTCTTGTGTTTTTCATGTTCTCTCCACCTAGCATTCTTCCTTCACCCTCCATCTCTCCTGCCCCTAGGGTAATACCACCTTTTTATCATTGCCTCCTCAGACCAGGTAAACCCACTCACACATGTGCACATCCACTGGGCCAGGCTTACAATCATGGGGAGGGCGCAATACCATGTATGATGGTCACAGAGGCAAATGGCAGAGGATGAAAATGCTAATAATTCATTTACTCTACAGAAAGCAAATTGTTAGAGATCACGTGTTTCCTCTTTGGTTTAAATATCACCTGGTTTGACCTTAAACAGCCTGAAGTTAGGAATCTTGTTTTGTCCATATTTTCATTACAGGGCAATCAGTTCAAGTTTTCAAATGAATAATGATGGAGATGGAGAATCTTTTATAAGCATTACCCTCTACCAGCCTGGGTGGAGATTGCTACAAAACATGCAGATTATGTTCACCAGTGTTTGCCATTGACAGTCAATATTTTTGTTACTTTTCCCTCTTACTTTCCCCCTCAGTGGGATAGTCATGCATTTTCATTACATTGCAGATATGTCTGTGTTGAAGCTTGAGTCTAAGTTAGTAGCCCTTAGCTATGCCCATCACATGAATGCCTTACCTCCAAGTTTCTGCCAGTGAGTAAGCAAGCCAAAGCAGGAAACAGCTCTAAATCATTAACTTTTTAACAACTCAGCGCAGATGGAAACGGAATTAAGATTTACAGGACTATAAAGGAGGTGGTTGTTATTTAACTATTCAGAATGGGAAATGGAAAGAAAATCCTGGGCTTTACAAGATCCTGTGCCATAACCAGCATACTCAAAAAGCTGAGAGGAATGAATTAGGGAAATGAGTATTTGATGAATTTCATATGAACTTTTGACCTTCTCAAGGATTGCAAAATTGCTTTTTCTACCCCATGATCCTGTCTCCCGAGCTGTTAGTTTTGTTTTCTCTCTGTGTGTCTCTCTCCATCTCTGTCTCTCTTTTTGTCTGCCTCTTTCTCTTGCCCCCCTACCTCCTTTTCTTACTCTTCCCAGATCCCTTCTCTCCCTTCAAACTGTCTCGGTCTGTATTTCTTGGTTATCGATGAAAACCTGACCTAGTGGTCTTTTGTAAACTTTCTTAATCTAGGTCAGATATCATAAAATATGAATTCCCATCTCTCTGAATCTTTATATATCCCCTAACTTGCTGAGAGAAGAAGTCTGATTTTCCAGTATTGCCTCCTTGTGCACCATTGGGGGAAAAGAAGCATTATGATCATTATCAGCAGCACCATAAAAATCACATGAAAGGCAACATTGTGTGTGGAGCTTATTGAATTGCAAACAGCTTTTTCCAAAATCAAGGCCGCCCCCTGATGCAAATCAGATGCTTACATAATGCTATTTCCTTGGAGGGTGACAAAGAAGTGATGGGATTAAGATGCCCCTTTGTGGTGTTGGTAAAGCTTTTCTGTCTTCTTGCTTGAAGCAGAACATTTTGACATATTAACTGGATCGGCACAAAATATATCTTAAGCTGCTGAATGCACCTATTTTTCTTCATAGAATTTATTCAAAGCTCTTTCCAAGAGATGTGAAGCAGCTGGAAGCTGCTATGATGTCTCTGCCCTCTTTTCCTCCTCTCTGTCTCTCTATATCCCACTCCACCCTTTCCATAATCCTTAGATATGCATATTTGAATAAAACAAGTAGTCACAGCATGAATAAAAACAATGACAACAAAAACAACAACAACAAAAAAAAAACAAGCCATCTCCTCACTGGATTTTATAATTCAGCATCATTTCATAATATAAATTGTACAGATGTACTACAGTGTTTTTTGTTTTTGTTTTTCTACAGATGGCACACTGAATTAGGACCAGTGAGCCAGCAGTCATTTTGCATAAAACCACATTCCAGTTTGACAGCCACTATGAATTACCATACTTCCTCAAGAAAAATGCTCTGCTGTGTTTACACGTGTCTGCCCAGCAGCTGATTTCTGAATGTGGGGGCTGATAGATGACATATATTAGATAATGGAATATACCATTGATTGTGTGATCCAAATGAAGCTACTGTTTACCTTCAGGATCACTATGTCTTCCTTTCTAGTCACTTCTCCATGCTTTCCTCCACCCAATGTCTTGCTTCCCTCCCCTTATCATTCCTTCATATGTCCCTTTTTAAATCCTGTATTTCCTTTCCTGCTAAAGAATCCTTAAAATTGCATTATTTTATACTTTTAGGGTCTAGCCATTAAAAAGTTACCAATACATGCTTATGAAATAAGACATCGATGTGATACTTTTTTTTGTTTAGCTTTTTTATTTTTTTTTGATTGCACACACACCCACACACACACATATATATATATTTCTAATAGTTACATGTAACTAGGGGCTGATGAAGGTAATAGCTGGGAAGAGGTGCCAATGAGAAAGTACCCAGATTATGTGTGCCTTGAGGGCAATCAAGGAAAGAAGCTTTGTGGGTAGAGTCTGGCAGGAAAGGATAAAAGCTGCAAAAAAAAAAAAAAAAAAAAAAAAAAAAAAAAAAAAAAAAAAAAAAAAAAAAAAAAAAAAAAAAAAAAAAGGCAGCATGGGGAGACATGTCATTACAGGCTTCAGCCCCAGGACAGGTGACAGCCCAGAAAGTCAGATCCCTGGGACTTGGCAAGTCCAGGGATGAGAAAAAGACATGAGAGAAACAAGTCGGGTCTTTGGTTTGAAAACTGGAATTTGGACTCTGAAAAAAACTTACTGGAAGACATGGGCTCTGCGTATATTGGAAAATATGAAATTTGGACTTGCAGTCTGTGTACTTCCAATGAGAGGACAGTTTGCTTGTACATAAATATTTCTATTGCTACGATGGACTTGGTGTGAAATACCTGCTTTTGGTTTGGAGGGTGAGAAAATACCATCTGAGACATGTGCTTCTTAGTAAAATGCTTGTTTGGTCTCCAGTGGCAAGAAGACCCCATCTTGGAAGCATTTTAGGATTTTGAACCTGAATTGTAACTAGGCTAAAATGACTGGACACTTATGATCTCAGTGACTCTTGATTTCTTCCTTGTTTATAAATAAACCTTGTATTTGTTGTCATCATTGTTGAAATGATCCTCATCATTACCATAAGAGGATCCATTCTGCTCACCAAGAGTATTATAAACATTATTTCATTTAATTCTATAGAGTCCTTGTTAGTGTCTTATGTGTGAAATGAAGATAATAATAGCACCTTTCCCAGATGCTTCTTGTGAAGGCTAAATGGGATGATAAGCAGAAAGCTTTCAATGTAGTACCTGAATATGAAGTAGTCTATAAATGTTACCTCTTGGTATAATGATTATTACTTTAATTGCCAGCTTACAGTAGAAAAATAGGAGCAGAGAAGTTAGGTGTTTTGCCTAAGATAATTTAGCTGATAAGTGGGAAAAGGGGGCAACTAATTTCTAATTCTGACCACAAAGACCAAGTCATATCAATACTGTCTTCCCATTACCTCAAGAAGTTCTTGACAAGAATAGCTATTATAAATCAGATAAGTGCCAAATTTTCCACATTTAATAGTGGAATAATTTTCTTTAAAATGATTGAATACCCAAAATAATTGTGCCAAATGACCCAAGACTCCTAGGTTCGGTAGGCAGGAGGGACCTGGTCTCCAATCCACCCCTCTTCACACTGAAAGACAGAGCGGGACGATGCAGGTAGCCTGGGGGTGGCACAGAGGGGTGGCCTGCGCCACGCTCCACTGGGGGGAGGGGCTCTGCTGGGGGGATCCCCTCAGGG